>VYZW01043334.1:81952-153866 GCA_013401315.1 Balaeniceps rex | reverse complement strand
GGCGCTCCCTCCGCGGCCGCGCGGGACGGCGGCAGGAGCGGGAGCCGGACAGGGGGAGCAGGAGCCAGAGCCGGGCAGAGGGAGCCGGAGGCGGGCAAGGGGAGCCGGAGCCGGGCAAGGGGAGCCGGAGCCGCAGCCGGAGGCGGTCGCGGTGAGCTGGGCGCGGGGCTGGCCCCAGCGGGGCGCGAGGCGGCTGCGGGCAGGAGCGCGCGGCGCTGCCGGTTACGCCTAAAGTCGAAGCATTTCGGGGGTCTGCCCGTCTGCCTTTTGAAGGGAGGTCGGCACTTTGGGTTTGGGGTGGGGTTTTTTTCTCCCCCTGCCTAAATCCCTGTGCGCTTTATTCGTGCCCTCGGTTTGAGTTGAGCCCCGGCTGGGTACGGCTGAGCCGCCCCGCTGGGCGCTGTTGCTCACCTTTCTGCAGCACCGAGCACCGCTTCCTCCGGCTGCCCGGTGCCGAGCGGTGCCTTTCCCGCGCTGAAGCGGCTCTCCCGGCAGGTTTTGAAAGCCGCCGTGCGCACAGGGAGCGGTGTCTGCCCTCCGTGCCTCGCCGGCTGCTGCCGCTGCGGGGGAGTCTCCTGGATGTTTTGTCTTTCGTGTGCCGTAATCAAGGGCGTTTGATTTTCACATGCATTTAACCTAGGTATGTGCTAGGCCTGTGTTTGATTGTTCCCAAATGTGTGTTGGAAAGAACCTTATTTTTGTCCTTACTGACTTTGCGGGTTGTCAGAGTGCTCGAACAGAACGAACACTTCTTCATTTCGGAGAAATTGCTTTTGCTGGAGGCAGAGAGGGGAGCGCTCTGGGAGAGCGTGGGGACAGCGTCTGGGGCTGCGCTGCTTCTGGAAGGAGGGTGCCGAGAGAAGGGAGGCACAGGTTGGTTTCCATTTCTGAAAGATGCTGCGGGCTGGGGGTTTGATAGTGCGGAGTGTTGGGTCATCACTGTGCAAGCACATTTTTGGCTCTGTGGGTGTAAGCATAGATTGTCACCCGTGTGCTCTTTCACATTGTTTGCAGGAAGATGACAGGAAAGGAATTGCTCCCTCTGCAAATAAATTGTAAAATGCCTACGCAGTGTACTGGGAGAAGAGCTGAGCTTAGACAGCACAACGTAGAAAAAGAAAACACGATGGATGCACAAAAATGTGCCCTTTTCAAACACTTTATGTCTAGCTAAAAGCTGCAGGCTGTTACAATATCATCTCAGTAGAGGTAATGAAGTTTGGGACAGAAAGCAAGTGAAGCAAACTCTTCCTACCCTTGCAAATGCTAAACAGTTAGAGAGAAATTGTGAAAATAGTGGTAAAGGGCTGAGCATTTGCCACATCGATTAACATTTACATAAGCAAAGAAAATTAGGAATGCATACTGAGTACTATTAAATTTAACTCTAAGGTGATTATAGGAGAATGGGGAAAAGCTGAATGAAAGAAACATATATAATCCAGATCATATAGGATGTACATAGTGCTGGCAGTTTTATTCTGATAAGGGATCCAGCTGGAGGGTGGATGTCCATTTCCTTACAATTTTGCTTTTTACAGTCATTTTGACCCAGCTCTGACTTTTCTGTGCCTGAAGAGACTGAAACAAAGGGCAGCCTGAAACCACCAGCCTCCTTCTCTCTGCTATAATGCCCAGAAGGGCTTGTGCCCCTTAGAGATGGTTGCAGCTGGGGACTGGCTGCCTTCCTTCCCCATCACTTCCTCAGACTGGGTCATCCATATCACCCAAGGTGGGGGAAGGAGAGGCAGGCATGTCACCGCCGCATCCCTCATGTTTCCCCAGCTTTCCTCTGCTCCGGCATGCAGGCTTGCCTGCCTGCAGACTGCCACTTGCTATATCCAGTACATGTGCATTGCTGTCAACAGGAGAAATGCTGTAGGACCTTGAACTGGTGGGGAAGGGGTCCTGGGCTATTTCAGCATCCAAGTCTACTCTAGTACTATCACCAAGTAGGTGAGTGTATGTATATGAGTATATTTGGCTTAGGAAGTTATTGCCGTTTGCATTTTGTTAATCTTTTCAGACATAAAAGGTTGACTGGGATCGCTTGTGTCTGCCAAGTGTCTTGGTTCATAATTGGGTCTTACTGGTGCAGCGCAAATTATAAATGGTATTCTGTAAATTCCCCATGAGAGGCAGGAAGCAGTGCGGTTTTCCTCCTGGCACCCCATCTACGCAGAAGCAGAAGAGCAATTAGCTCAACCATAGAGTACATCCAGAAGTTACTGAAAAATCTGGTGGTTCTGATAGGTTTGAGACTTGGAATTTAAATACTAAAAAGTCAAGACATTTTTACCTCTACCTCCTGCACTCTTTTGCCAGCACTCCTCCCCTTGTGTCTTCATGGCTGCGGTTACCTCCTTTTCCTGGCTTGCGCAGAGGAAATCCTGTTACGGCATAGTCGATCCACGGCACTGCTGCAAAAACCCACCTCTTAGCCTGCCATTTCGTCTGCGTCTCCCCTCTTTGTCAGTCCTTCTGCTGCTCCCCCTTCTCCCCTGCATTGGACATGTCAGCCGCAGGCTTCACTTTCAAGTGTCCTCAATAGTCATCCCATACGTGATGTACCACTGCTCCTGCTTTACCAAGACATACCCCTGGGCTTTGATCAGCCCGTGCTCTCAGCATCTGTCTCCCTCAAGCTATCACCTTTGTATTTCCCTGATCTTCCCTTGCGCTTACTTGTAGCTTCGTATAGGCACCTTGTCCATCATTTCATTAATTTCCTTGATATGTCCCAGCACGTTTGCTTTTGCTGTGATGCCTTCAGCGGCTGTCTGGTGAGATGCTGAGACAAGCCCTCACCTGTGCTGCCACACATCCCTGCCACTGGAATTACTCTGGCTCTGGATTTGAGCACAACAGTGTCCTCTAAAGCTAGGACACCTGAGAGGCAACGTTGCACGATCACTCTAGCACCAGCAGAAGCTCTCCTTCCATAGTCTATGTCATCCTCGCTTGCTCTTTTTGGCATTTCAGGTGCAACCCTGCCCCCTTATGCTTACACATCACAGCGTGGTTCACTGCAACTCCCTTTGCAATAGTGTTGTATCTTTGCATAAGTTATTGCAGACTGTTTTGCAAACAATGACAATATGTAAACATTAAGCACACAAATACAGATATGATAATGCCACAGTCTCTTTGTCAAGGGAGGGCATGCAGCCTGTGCTGGTAAAATAAGGAATGGCATGAGGATGGAGATCTTTTCTGTTATACCATTGAGGGGAAACAGAGAATCAAAGGAAAAGGCTGTTTTCTTACATCTCTGGGTAAAGCAGGCTGAGGCACCTGAGTCGGGAAGCAGAGTTACAGCGAGTGGGGTTGCTGTGATAGCACATCTGTGCCTAAAATTCCCTTGACATTTACGTTCACAGTACGTAGTTGGTACTGAATCTGCTTTTTTGGGGAGAAAAAATTCTGAAACAAAACGATGCATTAACAGAGGTTTCTGTTGAATCAAGTGTACAAATTTCTGTCCTAGCTTTATATTGTGCCAGGATTTCTAAGGAGGTTAAAATGAAATCTGCTTGACATTTTAGGGTTTGATATGGACCATATACTTTCTTTGTTTTTATAAAATATATCGAAGCCTGTGTGCCAGCTGAATTTTACCACAGGAAAGTGTTTTCTTATTACTCTGGACTCCACTTACTGGGTCACAGCTTCATTAGTTAAGGACTAATAACCTCCTTGACTAGCGAAGTTAAGGGCTACTTAAACTGTTCAGCAGAGCCCCTTGTTGAAGTCTGCAGGGAGGGCTCCGGAGACCTGCTGGCATGATGTGCCCACTGCCCACGGGAGGTGGACATGCCTCCGTGGAGTATGAGAGACGGAGGCTCTCAGCTACGCTTGTGTGTGCAGCCACCTCCTCTGGCATCGGGCAGGATGCTGTGCACTGGAGGGGACAGCAGAGACCTTAAATCCATTCACTTCCAGATTTAGCCACATTTTGTCCTAAAACTGTATTCCTGGAAGGTGTAGGGGGTAGTGCCTGATATTTCTGAGGAGTTTTTCCCCTTTACCTAGAGGGATGCTGAACCTGAAGGTCTGAGCCCTGCAAGTTGTTAGCTTCATAGGTGAATGTGACGGAGAATGAAAGCAAGCTCTGCTAACAAGGACTGCTTGCCCTATGGCTCGGTATTTTATCTGGTAGGTTTTGCTCTGAGTAAACAACCTGGACGGGCTGCAGCACTGCCCCATGAGAAGTCGGTGCAGCTTCAGGGAGAGCGAATGCAGTGCACAGCCCTCTGCTGCACCGGCCATTTGGCCCCAAGCATGGAGCCCAGTGCTGGTCCACTTATGTTGAATACAAAAGGTGGTTATCGGGAGCCCACGCTAAGAGTCAGGCACGAGCAAACAAAGCTTAATTAACTTTTGCTTGTTCTGAGATTAACTGCATCACCACCACCCTACACGTGCTGGGTGGCATCTTCTCCTGAGAGGCTTATCAGTGTCGGTGGGATGCTCCACAGAGCTGCTTGCAGCCTTGGCAAGGAGGGGTAGCAGGAATGGCATGATTCAACCATGAAAAGAGATGGCAAGACAGAAGCAGCTGAAATATTTTCATATAGTTGTTCCACCGAGGGAAATGGGCTTTGACTGATTCGGTTTTTTTACCCTTCTTTCTTTTTGCACGGTGAAAATGGACATTTTTTAATTAAGCAGCCATTCCACCCTACACTAAATTTTCTCTTCAAACAAAACTTTCGAATTTAGGGTTGCAAGAAATCAAACAAGAAGCCATTCCACGAAATGCAGAAATTAGCAAATCCTGATACCTGCCGGTTCCTCCATCTTCCCTGGCTAACCTTGCCCTGGACCTTCTTCCAGCCTGCTGTCTCCATGGGCACTTTGTTACTTTGGCAGTGACATCTTAGTGGCTGTGTTTGACTGTAGAAGTCAATTACCGAGACCTAGAGCTATTAGGGGGAACCAAATGGCTGTGTGAACCTTCGTGTCTCCTCTTCCTGATCATCTGCTGTCATTAAACTTTAGGACCTCGCCTGTCTTTGAGGTTTCTGCCTGGGGTTGAATTTGTCTGAAAGTGTCCAACAGGAACAAAAGTTATTCAGAGTGGGAATAAAGGGAATAAGGCTGGGACTGGACATCAAGAAATCAAATATGACCCATCACTGTGGTCAAAGAACACTGGGCTTTTGAGTTTCTTTTTTTTTTGCAGTAACCTGTAATTTTTCACAGGAAACTTTTAACAAAAGTGGGAAATAAATATTTCTAGCAAACCAACACAGGAAGGAGACTGTTTTCCCCAGCAACCATGTGTCCTTTGGGTGAGATTCAGACTCACATTCCCATGGGAAGCAGGACCAGGAGGGCCCCATTTCCCCATCTGAGGTTCCAGATGTACAGCAATGAGACTCCTTTCCCCATTTACATCGTGAGAGATACAGGGAACAGATAGGTTCCTGCTCCCCACGTATCTTATTGGTAATGGGAGTGAATACAGTGTTTGGGCCAAATCCTGCTGTGCCAAAACGTGGTCAACATGAGCCATGGCTGTGGGCTAGCGCTGCAGCTGAGACCATGAAAATAGCTGTGAAGGGCATGAGACTGGTGCAAAGAAGGATGAAGGACCGTGGGATACAACGCCAAGGGGACTCCTGTAGATAAGCTTCTTGTCCAGATATTTCTGTGTTCGTCAAAGGTAATTAAAAGCTCAGACCTCTCCATCTCACTGTGTACGCTTGCCATTTGAATATGAATGCATGCATTTAAAGAGCCTTGAGGATGTATTGTGTTTTGCACTGCATCTCTGGCGTGTTTAATCAGCTCAAGATTTGGTAGGTTCTGTTCCCTTTGCCTTGCCAGGGATTGGGGCGTTGTATTGAATGCAGGGCTAAATGGGCAAGAGCAGTGCTCTGTGTATCTGGGGGGAGAGGGACTAAAGAAGATCCTGCGGAGACAAAAGAGAGCTGGAAAACAAGCAAAAGCATTTATATTTGTTTTGTTTGAAGATAAAGTCCCTGTTGCAGAGATTCGTGCCTCTTTCCCTGAAGAGAGCCAGGGAAAGAAACAAAGGGAAGGGAAAGGGTCTCTGCTACAAGCTGGCAAAACTGAGGGGCATGGGATTGAGCTCTTTGTTGCATGAAGCAGATTTGCCACAGAAAAGGTATATGGGGGCTGTTGCATCCCCCTCTCCATCCCAGTACCACCACCTGCCTCAGCCTACGTGCTTCTGGGCAAGGCGATGGGGTGCATGCCCTCGCACCCAGAGGATGTGCTGGGTCCATCTCTGGGGAAGCTGACCTCGGGGTTCACCTGCAGCCTCCCACCTCTTCTCCTGCACGGGGAGGTGGTCAGGAAGCTGACTCCCCTGGGGTGGAACATCAGTATAATCAACGTTATCAAAACATTTGGATTTCAACAATGCTGACTTTTAACAGCGACACTAGATAATTTTCTTTATTGAACTTGGACAGGCTTAAACCGTAAGTGATTCAGTGATTGAAGGGATGAAAGCAACACAACAATGCATTAACATTCATCCCCAGAGATCTGCTTCTCTAATGCAGTTCAAACCAAATGTGCTGAAAGGGTAGAGCTCTGAGATGTATAATGATTGTGCAAGCGTCTTTTCTTTCCCAGAGGGGAGGATTTTTTTCTGAAAGTGGCCCTACTTTTGCTTTAATCTGCATCATCTGGGTTTGTTTCTTCATATACAACCAATTTCATTTGCTTTTATAAAAGACAGTTCGGGGGCCACGTTTTAATTTTAGGTATTGAACGAATGTAGCACACAAAAATCTGCTAGCTATCCTTGTGCATATATAATATTTGGTTTGGGGATTTCAGGTAAGTGAAACTAAAGTGCAGATTGTCTGAAATAAAGACAATAAATAAATAACGATGTGTAATCCAGAAGACCTGATCCCAGCAGGAGTCTTTAGGGGATAATGTGAAATGAACTGGAATGCAGATACAGGGCTCCGATGCTTAAAGCAGTGCCAGGGGACAGCAGGTTGTCTTGGTCCTGGAGCACTCTGCAAAAGAAGAGGAGAAAGGTGTTATCAAGGGATGGCTGTAAAGCAGAGATCGAGAGATAAGCATGGTTTTTATATTATGCATGCAGTACCGTAACTGGACAGTAGAAGGATGTGGCTAGTAGGAATGAAACACAAGCCAGGATTCCAGTTGGTTTGTTTTCTTCGGAAATTTCTGGCACCGAGAGCAGTCAAAATTCAGCACTTTTCCTCCCTGTTTTTTTATTAATGTAGTTATTACTAAACTCTTCAGCTTTGATTTGCTTTTTTATAGGGGCTTTTCTCAGCATGCAGTCCCTTTAGATTTGGGCGTGATAGCTAACCGCATCCTGTGCATTGGACATTAGGCTTGCATCCCTGTATCTTCCTGCTTGTAAGTATTTTATTCATTCCCTTTGCTTGTTTTTCTGTTACTTTTAGGAGCAGATTCAACTGACAGGCTCTGGTTCTGATCCCAGGTCATGATGTCTTTGCTTTACATTGATATAAATAACTCTATAATGTGCAGATCCATGGGAAATGTAAATGATACAAGCATTTGATCCTATCTGAATTAATCTAAGTATCCTTACAGCTCTGAGAGTTTCCTTTTCCCAGCCCCACACAAAACCCCAAACAAAATATAACTTGATTTTAACCTGCAACCAAGCCATCTTGGCACTTGTCTTCTTAGATTTTAAAAGTCATAAATTTAAATCATATTAAATCATAATTAAAAATGAAATTAGATCATAAATTAAAAGGAAGACTTTGCTTGTGGCAGAAAATAGTTTTTCCTTTTTCTTGTGCACACTTTTTTATTGAGTCAGTTGGTGACAGATCCTGTTTCCCAGGCAAAGTGGTAAAGGGATTCTCTGCTCCTGGAAGGTCCATCTGTAACAGGAAAAAGAAGCATCCTACTTATTTGTGGTCTTTCAATTGCCAAAGGCATTTGTGCAAGAATAAGAAGTATTAAGGATCATACTCTTGCTAAACTCCAAGTGAGCAGTCGTTCTTTGCCTTTCCTACCTAATCTTTCTACATTCTCGATGGAATAAAATGTTGCTCACTTCTTTTCTGTCCAAAGCTACTGTCTAATTTAGTTGCATGATGTTAAATTACCACATTTTTCCAGTCTAGAGCAAATTGCCTTTCAAGGCTGAAGGGTTCCCTGTATGTAAAGTTCATTCAGTCCTTTGGTATGAGCATGCAAACATATTTTTAATGCCATTAAATGCTTGTGTGTTACATGTTAGCTGGAAGGACTATATGTGGTGATATAGTCCTATAGGCTAAAGGAAATAAATGAAGGCAGTGAGGGGGAAGATGAAAGAATTAAACCAGAAGCTTGCTGGCCATTGTACACATATCGAATTAGCGAAGGTCAAGAGAAACATTAATCATTTTAATAGACCTAGTGAAAACTTGCTTCCAGGTTTTGGCAGTAATCACTGTGATAACAGGACTTGGGGGTCGACACACCTTTAGGGATGAGGACGTTTCATCCTGGAACTGGCATCATCGTGTCGCCTGGGCTCTCTTCTGGGAACCTGCCCAATCCTCCTCCCGCTCTTCCTGCCCTGATGCTGAATGAGGGAGAGGTGGTTCTGGATTCAGGTCATGAGGGGATGATATCATTATCTGCTCACTCCTGGCTTTAACTTTCCAAAAGGGCAAAAGAGAGCAGAGAACACACTTGTGAGTCCTTTCATAGAGATTATCTGTGTCATCTTTAATGAACACCCTCTGCCTCCCCTCTCCTACTCAAAACAAAGAGCTGTCTGCCCCATATGGAGCAAGCAATTTTTGCACAGACCCAGACTACCATCTTGCAACTCATCTCCCTTTCCTAGCCATTTCCTATCCAGATAAATGGCCAGTCATTTCAGTGCCATCTAGGATCTGCTAACCACCAGATCCTCCCCATCAGGGGGACAGTCCCAAGTCATCCCTTGTGGGCACGTTGTTCCACTAGTGTGGGGGTGTGCTTCTTCGACCCTCTTCTCCGTGTCCCCCAGGACACATGTGTGTGCAACTGGATCTGCAGGAGGACAGTGTGTGCAGAGATAATGAAGCCTGGTGGCCAGAGGCTGCTTCTTCCAGGATCCATGGACATCTCACATGGGCAAGCTGCTTCGGCTGTCCTGCACTGGGTCAGCGAGCGACTCCCTGCCATCCACAGGGCCCTCCATTTTGAAAAAGACAGTAGAAGTCTAATCCTTCTATTGCACTCGTCCTCTGCCTTTCTGTATACGTTGGGCTGAAATTAGCAAAAAGGGGTTTAAGTATTTAGGGAAGGAAGGCAGATACAATTAACAGCATAGTGATGTCTGACGGGATGAGGGACCTCACTGTTGTAACTGTGGTAAAGGCAAATTAAGCTCCTCTCTGTTAGGAGTTGTTTACCATAAGAGCTTTTTAGAATACCTTCTACCTGTAAAGAAAGAGTTGATGGGAGATTGTGACAAAAATGTTAGTTTATGTAGCATAAAAACGCTGATTTTCTTTGATGTCAGTTTGTCTCTCTGCTTAAACATTTTGAAGCTTCTGAAACAGCCAAGGTATTTCTCAGCTTGTAGTCACAAAAAGCCAGGAAGAACCAAGAAAACAAAGTGCTTATCTATGGCTGATAAACTCCCAAGAAAATGAATCTACCAGACTTATCTTTGCTTCCTGTTCCTCAATTTTTAGGGCCTCAGTGGTTGTGAGCATGCTCCATTAAATTATATTTCACTGAGCCTGGAGAAATAGAGTTGTTGCGCCACGTTTCCATTTTCTGAAAAAATAGGTTTTATGACAGCTGCCATCAAAGATGCAAACAGTTGATAGCTTTGGCATGGCTACCCAGGCATGATACTGCATGGTACCTGGGATTTACCTCGCACATAGCGATGGCTTGCTTAATCCCTCACCTACCCAGTTTGCCCTGCTTTTGGTGAACATCAGTTTGCCTATCTCCCACTTACCACGGGATAAAAGAAAAGAGGAAAAACTCTAGCTGAGCCTGCCTACAGTATCTGCCAGGTAGCCCCACCCTTGGAATAAGAGTGGTTGTCCTCACCTGTGAAAAGTGATTTATACTGAGGACATGAATGGAGGAACAATGCACAGCTGGAGGAAAATACTTAAATAGTGGTTCTGGTTGAAAAGCGAGGATGTACAAATGACACCATGTGTCTAGCAGAGCCTTTCCTTGTGTGCCAGCCCTCCTATTTGGGAAGTAAAGTAGCAGAACAAGATTTTGCTCTCTTGTGCACCTAAAACCAGCAGAACGTGGAGGTGGAGTCTGTGCCTTCTTGGTACAGTGAGTTGTTTTACTGAAACGCGTGTATCTATCTAAGCAGTTTGCCCATCAGAGCAGCAAGGCTATGTAACAGTGGAGTAATAGCAGTGGGAAAACTCAGCCAGTGTCGGAAAGGCAGAGTATGATCTGGGATTTTCAGTGGTGGGGCTGGACTCGATCACTCAGGAAGCCTCCTCAAGCCATGCGTCCCTGTCCTGGGATTGCAGAGGTGCCTCTGAGAAAGTAATCTGGATCTGGAACCACAAAATTCGAGTCCCCCAGCAGACAGGTCCCAGTTATCCTGTCCCAGGAGTTTTCAGGACTGGTTATTCAGGAAGCCTTCTCCTGTCAGAGTTCCTCTCCATCTCCAGTCATTCAGCAATAGCTCTTTAAATTAAGTCTTTGCCTTAAACCAAAACAACTTTCCAACAATAGGCGAGGGAAAAGTAGGGACCACTACAGAATCTCAAAACTTTGGTTCCTTAGTTGTATTCCTTGATGGGTTTACAGCTCTCGGAAAGACAACGGGTTTATTGCAGTCAGCCACTTTCAATTTAACCATTGTACTTTGAAGTCAGTGACAAAATTCCCAATCATTTTTCTGGGACCAGGTTTGGGCTTGATGTTGTTCTGTTTAGTTTTCAGAAATGCACAAAACCAATCAGCAAACAAGAAGGGGAAGCTGACATCTGGCTTTATTTAATCCTTTGGGAGGATTAGGGTAAGAGAGACAAATGGTTATGCCACTTACCTTCTTCTCCTGGCAGAAGCAGAAACCTGAGCTGAAGTGGCTGTGGTGCACTAAACAAAACTGCTTGTGGATCTCGCTCTTGAAGGCTGGGAGGTCTGATTTGCGGTGTGGCAGAGGTACACTTTTTGTACCTTTCTTATGAATACTACTCAGATGTCAGGACCAGATATGTTCACACTCCATTGGATTTTGCTCTTTTACTCCAACAGGGTACAGATGGTTGGTAAAAGTCCTTTTAGACTGAGTAGGACCTTTCACTTTAGGTCCGTATTTTTAAATGTGTGATTAAAACAACACAGATTTTTTTTTTCTTCCTAAAATATTACCCAAAGAGTCACTTTAGCCGAAGCTAGATTTTATGGTCAGATTCATTTACACATCACATCACTACACGGTGTGACTGAGGCAACTAGGATCTGGGCCATAGTAATTTGGAATCAGATTTTACAGTGCCTCTGATCTCACTACAAAACACTCAGTTAAAAATAGCCCAATTGACATTTTAAGACCTATAAAGGCCCTGATCTAGCAAAGCACTCACATCTCTGCTTAACTGTGAGGTTCTGATTAGTCCTATTTAAGACCATAAATTTTCCACTAACTTCAAAGAAAGTCCTACGCCAAAGTTCTTCCTTGTAGCAGGGCCAAAACTGTTAATGGTAGAAGTAGAACATAGTGGATTTCAAATTTGTGAAGAATTCGAAGGCTTTTAACTTCTGCCATGTTAAAGAATTTATGTGAATTAATTCCTTAAGTTATTATAAAGAAATTCAATTAATAATGGATCTGCTTTTCATTATGATGAGTAATCAAGGATAAACATCTTCTATATCAAAGCTTATCTGTTAAAAAGGATAAATTAGCTATAACACACTTAACTACTTCCAGAACATGAAATGAACACGTATTGTTCCATTAGTTAATTTTGGATCACTAAATTAAAGACAGTTCAAAAGGAGTATAATCTCATAAGGATCTCTCTTTGTACAGTCTGTTGTGACTTATTTCATGAGGTAGAATAAATACCGTTTCTTGTGGGGCTAAATACTATTAGGGTTATAGAATGGTTTTGGTTTAGTATATTTTATGCATTAGTATGAGTTATATACCACAAGGGTGTATTTTTATCTGGTATTTGCAGATGCAGTTTTGTACTCCTGCATATCTTGTAGGCTGTCGGGATGCTTGATTAAGACTACCCAAAGCTCTGCAATAAAACAATAAATATAATAAATAAACAATAAAACAACACCTGGAATGTAACCTTTTATCCATGAAACATGGATGTGAATGTACTAGTAAATTAATCCAGGCCAGGGCATAGGCCTGTCATCATCTCTCCTGTTGAATTAGCAAGCGTACCTCCTGGCATGGCTTTGGCCAGCTAGCACCCTCCAAGCAATGCCCGGACATATTTGGGGTTAGGATTGGCCATCATTCATTCCCAAAGGCAGCTGTGATTTGGCCATCCTGTCCATGGGTATAAAAGGGAGTTTAGCCATCTTGGTGCAGCGTGCCACACAAGTTGTCCCCAAGACCAGAGAGTAGCCTTGACCTGGTTTATGTAGTAGTATAGATGTAGTTCTGAGGTATAGAAAATAAAATAGGGTTTAAAAATGTAGAATTAGATTCTACCTGCTGCTTAACATAGTCCTTGTATACTCAGGCACTTAGGGCTTTTTTGCAGCATATAGCATAACCTCCTAAATTTAATTTACAGTGCAAAAGTACAGTGGGTAACTATGCAAATAACTTCAGTGACTGGAAAGCAAACTTCTTAGCGTTTTCAGTGGGTGTCTCCAAGTCTTCTGTGTTCTCAGAGAAGAAACAGCACCAGCAGAAAAGTACCTTATCCTTCCTAAGCATCTTTAGTTCAGGTTGGGGCTTCTGTGGTCACACCTCGTGTCAAAAAATGTCAGCCTCTTGATGAAAGAGGTACTTTACTAAGTTAGCAGGGGTAGCATGTTTAAAAGAAAAATTATAAGGCAGAACATTGCCAGGAACAGTGCTGGGACACTTATGGAAACTCAGAGAGATACTTGGGCAGTTGTGTCACACAGAAGGAGAGACCCCCAGACTGAGACCCACATCATTACTTTAAGGGCCTGATTCTGTCTGTCTGTCCGGTGCTGATGGTGTTTGCTCTCTCTGTCACCATGAAAATCAGTGGGATTTTCCTCAAACCCTCTAACTGTGAATTAGAGATAATTGTATTGAACTGGGACCACAGGATGAGGCTGAAAGCAAGGTCAAGACGAGAGGGACCACACTGGGAACATAGTTCTGTATGGATGTTGTCTTCCTAGTGGGAGGAAAGCTCTCTGCCTTTCCCTGTAGTGCCTGGTATCTGCAGTGAGAAGTTGACCGTGGGTGGATGGATAGAAAGATTGCATGTGGACAATTATATGCAGAAAATGAGCTTCATTTCCTACCTCCTTGCACCTTGCATTATCTGTTTTGTATCAAAACAAAGGCAATGGGTTACACCATGTAATTCAGCTACAGCACATCAGCTTTGTACAAGCAACTCCCCATCACCAAGCCTTCTCTTACGCTTCCAGACTGCACCTGGGGACTGACTACATCAGTTTAAAGAAAAGCAGCTTAGCGTACCCTGATCTGCTCGTCCTGTGCTACTCTGACCTTTTCCAGCACCCAAACTTCCAGGTTCCAACACAAATTGGCTAGAGGCAAAGCTTTTTCAAAGATGGGATCTGTTCCTCGTTGGCGTTCACTGCCCTTAGATAGTCACCTTGTGTTTGCTGAGCTGCCAGGGCTGCCCATTCCCTTGGGATTTTGCCTGTAGGTGTCAGAAGCTGCAACACTTCACTGAAACGTACCTGCCATTGAGATCCCCAGGCCAGCATTAGAGCGAGATGCATTTTGATCTTTGAAAACATTTTATGCATTTCATAAACATATAGTAAGAAAGCAGGTCTGGCAGATTTTCTCATTCTGAGTACCTCTGGCAAGGCAGTATGGAGTAAGTGGCTAATGGCAGTGGATTTGTCATCCATTGCGGTGTTGAGCAGCCTTGCTCTAGGTTGGGGAGCTGAAGTCTTGAGAGGGATTTTCATTCCTTGACTAGCTTTTATCCACAAGACAAATTTGGATTCCAATATGTCTGTTCCATATAAAGTACATTTTTGATTGTGCCATTCCTCAGTTAAACAACTCTTGGTGGAGAAGGGTCAATTTTAATTCATTGATGGGTAGGATTTCTCCTAATCCCTGCATTTTGGAAAGTAGAGATATAAAGATAGTTGTTAGCTAATGCTTTAAGAATTGCAGCTTAGTGCTAAGGAATAATAACTTGTAAGAACTAGATTGTCTCAGGTGCACGTTAAATCACATTATCTGCTAGTAAATTAATCTTGCTTTTTTTTTTTTTTCCTTTACTTGCAGTTCGGAAGGGTACACTCTTACATTGTCCTGGGCTTGAGCAGTAAAGGATAAATTTGATGACTGGCTGACTTGTCATATCTTCGTTGTGATGGAAAAATGGTTGCCTAAAATAAACCCTTTGTTATGCTGCTAAAACTGTCTTTGAATCCAAGATCAGTTGTGGTTTTTAAAACACAAACCCCAAAATGTCAGAACCCGACCCTTCATCTGGATTTGTAGGAAACATGGAAAATGGGACTTTTCTGGAGCTGTATCCTACATCCCTTTCAACTTCAGTGGATTCATCGCCTGGCCGTTTATCCAACGTCTATGTCTATGTTTCTATATTCCTTAGTCTCTTAGCTTTTCTCCTTTTGCTATTGATCATTGCACTTCAGAGGCTGAAAAACATAATTTCTTCCAGTTCCTCCTACCCAGAATATAATAGCGATGCTGGAAGCTCTTTCACTAATTTAGAGGTTTGTAGTATTTCTTCCCAGCGCTCTGCTCTCTCAAACCTTTCTTCATGAAACCAAATGAAAGGAAACACATGGGGAATGGAAGAGCTTTGTCTAGTTTCTTGGGGAGGTAGTGCATGCAACATTTGCCTTAGAAGACTATTATGAAGAGGTGGCTTTTAAAGTTTCCTTAGGTTTTTTTTTTTTTTTGCTTTCCTTTTCTAGTCTTCATTTCCCCTTTTACTAATGTTCCTTTTCATTTTGGACAATGGATAATGACACTTGATCATCGTTTCATGCCTGTAATAGTGATGCTGTCTTTTTCTCACACATACACGGTGTTCATTAAGAGTATTCCTGCCAAATTGTAACATGGTTCTAACTGGATGTGTCATTTTTCTGCTCTAGTTGTGACCCCTTCCCTGGTTTTGTATCAGTAATATGCTGAGTACTTTTCTTTTTCCTTTTTTAATTAGATAAGGACTTCTGGATGAAATCCCTATTGCAAAAGTATCAAAAATCAGCTTAAATTATAAATATAGTCCTTGGGACAATTTAAAGTTGTTGGTATTGCTTCTTTTTTAATTTTCATGTCTTTTCCAGTATTTATTGATGTTTATAAAACACAACTAAAATCCATTTCTTGAAGAATGTTACTTTTGTTTATTTGTATAAATAAACAATTCATTACATACATATACATTCACTATAAATAAACAATAAACAATTCCCAACTCATTCTGTATAAAGTCGCTGTATTTCAGTTTTTGAATCTCTTTGGTTAACTTAGTAAAGTGACTACAATAATGATGCTCACTGCTGAATGTGTGGAGGTATTTTTGGACCCCGTTGCATCTAATTTGCCTAATGACTTGTTCCTCCAGGGGGAAGCTTTTGCTGCTGAATCATATATATCACACAACTCCTTTGCATCCTTCACTGATCCTGTAGCTTATTCTTGATGGATACCAGTACAAACCAGTGGTTTTTTATAAAAGATCTCCATACAACAACCATAGCTGGCAACTGAATTGCTCCTGTAACTGTCCTTTAGGCACAAGATGCTTGTACTCACGTAAGCAGGGCCAGTGGGGACAGAAATTGATTGTAGTGGTGAGGACTTTCTGGGCCAGATTTTGTCCTGTAATTTCACAAATGCACACTGAGGTGGAGGGGGAACATGAGGATCTGCGTGTTGGCCAGGCAGACCTGTGCTCTGACACTCAGGAGGTGCAAAGTGTCCCTGCAGAGGGTAGGAAGAGATGGGAAGGAAAGAGGCAGTGGCTCTGCCCCTTTCCTCCATCAGCATAAGAAGAGGCCACAGATGAAGGGGTGAGAAATGGATGATCTTTCACAATCTCACTCCTCTTTGCGATGCCAAAGTCTGGGTTATGATTTTCCCCTGCCCAAAATGTAACCCAGCACTCAGTTTCTGCAGTAAAATAATTAGCAGCATTGTGAACAGGATCCTGTGGTCAGCTGGGAATTAAATCAAGCCAAACGATCAAAGAGATGATTTGGAATGCCAAGTGTGACCTGCTAGGATTGCAGCCCCACACTGTGCGGTGCGACCTTGCTGTCCTTACTGCACTATGTGAGCACAGCCCGGCCCTGCCACTCAAGTCCATGCAAATTTTGCTCTCATGTCAGGATCCAAGTCACTGGAGAGACCCAAGGAAGGGTATGGAAATGTCACTGCTGTTTCTGTTGCTGGCATAACAGCGCGCGTAGCTCTGGGCGATGGGCCCGTCTCAGCAGGAGCGCAGGGTGACCGCTCTCCCCATGCACAGCACTACTGCCCAGCAGGCTGGTGGGTTAGGGAGCTGCAGAAGACCTCCCGACCAAGCTGTCAATGCATTCATCAGCAAGACACATTCTGCCATGAACTACACAGGCTTTGAAAGAGAAACGTGGAAAGCCCGGTGTGAATATAATCGTTAGAAACGCAGCTGTTCAGTGCCAAACAACATACAGATGATGCTGGAGTTGGTGTTTTCCATTTTTAAAAGTGAACCTGCAGTATGGTAAGTGGTGATGACTTACGGTGGTGATTAGCTCCTTACAAAGGTCGAAGAACTTGCTGACTAATAAAGGACTTAAGCTTGCACATTCTCTGAGCCAAACTGGTTTTATGAATATAATTAGTCTCTGGAATATTTTATTCATCTAGACAAAAATTTCTTGTAAGTCACTTTTCACTGTAATTGATGATAGGCCTTGGGAAGAGTTAACTATTTAAAAGGGATCAGGAAACATTATTTCCTTTCTGAAAGCTCTTCCAAATCCCAAACATGTAACAGAATGTATTTGTGTGTTGACTGGTAGGTAAAAATAAATGAACTGTAAATCAAGACAGAGCAACTCTTCAACTATCTTCTCTTACCTACAGAGTTGTAAATTTGTTGCTTCCTTTGCTGCAAATGCAGGAATTTAATCAAAACCAGAGATGAGACCACAGGTTGAGATGGGTATTTTTTCCCAGTGATATGTTTCCCATTACTAGCTTATGCTTGCAGATATAGAGACATTTAATATTAGATACAGACTGTTGAAAACACATTGACTTTATTCAATGAGCTGTTGTCAAACTTCACAAAAGCAAAAGGTATTTTTTAGACTGCACAAAGTAGCAAAGGTAACTGAAACCACACATTTGATTTTGCTTTGTACTTTACTAGATGCTATTAATTTTTTTTTCCATTCTGCAGTGACATATGGGACTATATACAGTCATCATGATTTCAGCTGAGTTGCACCTGTTCTCGTCAGGACAGATTTGAGTAGAAACAGGTTGGACCCAACAGAATAGCATCAGGAGAAGCCACAGGCAGAAAGCACCATGGCATTTTCGAGGATTACTGAGTACTAGTTCTTCAAGGAAAAAAAAAAAAAGAAAAAAAAAACAACTTGAGAACCTGAGCTTGAGTTAACTTGAGCTAGAGTTGCAGGGATTTTCCACCATGGTAAATTGAAAAACAGATTAGATTCTCCATTTTCATCAAATTTCTGTGTTTTCTACCTCTCCCTCTCTCTGTCTTCCCTTCTTTCTGTCACTCACAAATCAAACAGAGCTGGACAGGCTGCAGAAGTGGGCAGAGAGGAATCTCATGAAGTTCAGCAAGGGAAAATGCAGTCTTGCACCTGGGGAGGAATAACCACCAGCACTGGGTCAAGCTGGGGGCTGATCAGCTGGAAAACAGCTCTGCAGAGAAGGACCTGGGGGTCCTGGTGGACAACGAGTTGACCATTGGCCATTAACACACTCTTGCTGCAAAGGAGGCCAAGGGCTTCCTGAGCTGCATTAGGAGAAGCACAGCCAGCAGGTCGAGGGAGGTGATCCTTCCCCCTGCTCAGCACCAGTGGGACACCTGGATTGCTGTATACAGTTTTAGGCTCCCCAGTGCAAGAGAGATGTGGAGCTACTGGAGTGAGTCCAGTGCAGCGCTACTAAGATGATTAAGGGACTGGAGCATCTGTTATATGAGGAGAGGCTGAGAGAGCTGGGATTGTTTAGTCTAAAGAAAGCTCGGGAAGATCTCCTCAATGTATATAAATACCTCATGGGAGGGAGGAAGAAGAGGGAGCCAGGCGCTTCTCAGTGGTGCCCAGTGACAGGACAAGAGGCAATGGGCACAACCTGAAACACGTGAAATTCCATCTGAACACAAGAAAACATTTTACTGCAAGGGTGGTCAAACACAGGCACAGGTTGCCCAGAGAGGCTGTGGAGTCTCCATGTGTTGACCTGGGCAACCTCTGCAGCTGACCCTGCTTTGGGCAAGAGGGCTGGACCAGATGATCATCAGAGGTCCCCCATCCATGCTGTGATTCTGTGATTCATGTCAGTGCAAAATCTCAGCAGCTTCTAGCTCGCTGCCTCCTCTGATGTGTTTTTGCAGCTCTGGGGCTGAGTAAAGAACATCTTTACTAGGGGGTGATTTGTCCAATAACTTGTTACTAAAGAGCTGCTCTGCAGCCACATGCCTTTCCAGCTTTTCCACTGCCTTTTTGCAGAGTGGGTTCACATTTCACAGTAAGCTTTTGCCCTGGGCCCCTTTTGTTTTTACTAAGCCCTCTGACTGCAATAGTGCTATTAGCTTTGGTAATATATGACTCCAAGACTGAATGCCTTCAGGTAGTTGCAAAGTATACCTGGAAATCTATAGAAAGAAAAATACCAATAAAGCATGGATAAGGAAAGAAGAGAAGGAGTTTCTGGATCACACAGAAAAAAATATTTTGCTTTAGTTCAACAAATATGGTCCATTTAAGTGTATTTAATCAAAGAGTACCTGGTGAAGGCTGTAGCAGCCTCTATATCTAAGACTCTCTTGCACTGCTGGCCACCCTGGCCCTACTGTCAGGTTAACCCATCATATTTGTCTGTCCTTAACGTTACCAAATTATTCCCATCCTGAAGCAGTGCCATGCTATTCACTTAGCAACTCTTCAACTCTGTGGAGAGTTTATTCCACTGAATGAATTTTCTGCTTTCAGCCCTTCCCTGTCTGCCAGCTCACCTGAAAAGGTTTGTCTCTGTAAGCTTAAAGTCTTGTCTGGTTTTCCTACAAATACCTTTTAACTTGGGAATGATTCTCACTCTTCTTCCATGCAGCTTGTTCATCATCCCCTTTCACTGTCTAACCCTGTGGCACTCTGGCGAGGCTGAATCCCCATGGAGCATCATGCTCCACTGTACTTGAGCTTTTTTCCTTCAGAGTCTTTTTTGTCTTTTCCACTGGGAAAGACATCTGTGTGGGAAGGTTATTTACGAAGTCCATATACCTCCCATTCTTCTTGACGGGACCGTTTTCACTGCATCTGTTACGGTTGTCTAAGGAAACATTGTGAATTACAGCCCAGCTGCTTCCCCAGCTGAATGCCCTTTTCACGCCTGCAGCCCCTCGTACGCTCCCAAAGACAACGGCCCCACTCTGTGGCTACAGCAGAGGATTACATGCCCCAAATTCAGGGTGCAAAAGTAGCCTGAAGAAGTCCTTTTTTTTCCTCCCTGAAACGTGGGCTTGCGCTTGCCTGTGTCTTTGGCGTAACATAGAACAGCCTTCAAGCTGCTTTACACTAAATTAACTATGTGATGCCAGCCAGTCTGACCTGTAACCGGGACCCAACTGCAATCACAGCCCCACTCTCACACCATAGCTCCATAAAACTCCTGGATCTGTCAGACTGCCCATAAAAATGGGGTGGCCCAAACTCGCCAAGGTGCTCTCCTAGGCCAGGGCTTGGCCGGGGACAGTTTGCTGATGCCAGATTAAGATGTTTTCACAGCTCCTCCCAGCAGTGGCAATAAAAGCAGCATCAGCCTCCTGCGTATTTGCTTTCAAGGCCAGGTAAACTCGTTAGTATAATCATGGAAATTACCAGGCATGCGACAGCTAAGCAGGACCAGGTGAGATGAGCTATTTTTCACTTCTTTGGGTGTTTTCTTTGTTTTAGATCAGTGGGAGCCGAGCACCCACTGTAAGTCTGAAAATCCTGGCAGGTGGCTATCAGCATGTCTAGGATCTCTACCAGCCTTCAGGAAATTGGACTGGGCTCCTTTGCATGGTTCAAGTTCATCTTCTGTTCCTTACGGACAGCAGCACAATGGGTGCATTTGTTTCAGCAGTTAACACGCTCACCAAAAGATGCAGCTTAAGATACAATTAACCTCTGTGAGCAGCTTCAGTTAAAAAATCAGAAGCAAAAAAAATTTTTTTAAGTATAATCTAATGTATAATTTTTTACAAACAAACTTCAAAAGTTTTCTTTGGAAAATTGTATTTTTGCCAAAATATCTATTTCTAAAGAATAATGGAAAAACCATTTGGTTGAATTATTAAAAATGGAGCATTTTGTTCCAGCTGTGCTGACATAAATATTTTTGCCCACAGATGTTTCTAGGTAAGACATTCTACTGTTTCAAGGGGCATATAATTACTCTATCCATTAATTTCTCTGCCTTGTCCTCAATAAACAAGTACAGGTGTCTGTCAGAGCAAATTTGCCACACATATTTACTTACAAAGCTGCACTTGTAATAATGCATACTGATTTGGTCATAAAGATCAGGTCCTAGAATATGTTTACATCTTTTTTTTTGTCATAAAGTATTATTAATAAAGTATAAAATGGAGACTAAGCTGTTAGTTAATGAATTGCACTTTCACTGCTCCTTCAACACACAGATCAGTTTGTCTTTTGTCTTAGAATATTAGTTACAGCCAATAAATCATTTGCATGGCTTTATCTTGAGCCTGGGCTCAGCAGTTGCTGGCAAGTAAGAAATAAGTGCAAAGGACATATTTATGTCGGAGGTCCCCTGCGTGGTTTGCTCAGGATGAATCCTGCTCCAGCTCCCTGGATGCTGCTCCAGCGCTGGGAGCCGTGTGCCGGGACTGTCTGCCAAGGTACCCCCACGACTGCGCCTCTTTTCCCAAACAGCTTCATCAGGATGCAGAAGATGGAAGTAAACACTGAGGCTTGCAGATGATATTAAACTAGGATAAGCCGCAAACACCTGCCAGGACAAAGGAATAATACAAAGGCACCCAGTGAGAACAGAAGCATGGCAGGAAGTAAAATGAGATGCAGCCTGAAAAACATGCAAATTAATGTGTCTGAGGCAGAAGTAAACTGAAAAAGGACCACTGGTGGTGGGAGAAACATGTGCAGCAGTGACAGAAAAGCATCTTCTGATGAGAGGGGGCGGTGAATTAGGCGCAAATGGGCAACACTGCAGCAAAAAGGTAAGTAGGGCTACTGTCCCCCATGAGGCACATGGTCCCTTTTTCTCCTGTTCTCAGTGCCAGTGCTGGGGGCCACATGGGGACAGGAAAAGGGCAGGGGGACGCCGAAGTTAGTACCTGGGCAGGTAATTTCACTGGCCCATGCATGGGAAGCCCCCCTGGTCACAGGCCTCGCAGCTCCCGTCCTGCTGCAGCTCTGGCTGTTGCTGCTCTGCTCCTGAATCCTTCGCCTCTGGCAAAGCATTTTCTGCTCAGGGGCATACAAGAGTCCTACTTGTCCCCTTACTCTAGTGCTTTTTTGCTGTCTCTTTGCACCCGAAAGCTCCAAAGGATTGCTCAATAAACTGCACTTCATCTGGGATGCCACCAAACTGTTTTCCCAGGCTGTCATGCTGCCTCTGCACAGCCAGGGCTGCAGGGCAGGAGCCAGAGCAGCCGCCTCAGGGCTCCCCACTAACACAGCCCATGGGTTTGTGGTCCCTGTTCACCCAGAGCCACAGAGAAGGCTGGGGGATGGCTGTGACCAATGGCACAGAGAGCCTGGCCTGCATGCTTAGACCCAAGCGGTGACCTCCACGGGGAAGTGTGGCTTCACCAAATGCAGATGGCACTAATGGAGTGACCCGACAGGTACCTCGTCTTCTGGAGGCACTGAGTTGGTGTTTCCTATCCTACCACCTGCTAACGTAGCTGTGCGCTTTCGCACATCTGGAACTAATTGCTTTTCAAAAGCAGTTCTTTACACATCCAGAGAGAGCTTTTCGATGAGAAATACCTCAATCCTCACAGTAATTTTGCATGTATTGTGACACTGTTGGAAAACCCATAGGACTGTGCCTAGTCTCTACGGTAAAAAGGCTGAAGAATGAGTAACATAAATTTTCAGTAGTTTTTTTAAAATAAAAGCTGCTTCATTGTTTTCAGTTTCCATTCATGCTTTAAGAGGCTGGGTTTATTCAGAAAATAACTCCTGAGTGAACATGTCATTGCATCTCTGCAGGGATAATTTTCCTTCATTAACTTTTCTATATTTGAGGAACTTGCAAATACACTAGTCCAGCTTATACCCCTATGTTGTACTCACGAAGAAATGGCCAGCTTTGAATTTCAGCCATCAGCGTGAAAACAAGTGCTTGTGGGGAAAAAGGGCAACACCAATGTCTGATCCCAACAGTGGGTTAAAGGCTGGGTTAGATTTGCCAGACAATTTGGCTAGACCCAGCCGATCTCAATTTCATGGTGTGTGTTGAAAGCATGGAAGAAACTGCCAGCCCTGCTGATGCAAAGCGAGGGGCAAGTCTGTGCTTTGCAGCATATGAGGTGAGCTCCTGTGGTCCCGTCCTCACCCAGAATGGGTATCTAACACACAGGCTCCCTGTCCCACATCCTCTGCTCTTGCACAGGCTGGTGGCCCAGGGTGGACATGGTCCTTGCACAGATGCTCTGGAAGGAACATGCCCGGGACCCTGGCTTGGGCAAGTCCACGCTGCATGTGTTTGATGGGCTCTGTGACTCCACTAATCTCCTAAATAAACCCCGTCCAGTGCCATAGATGTGTTTTCTATCTCCACATGTTACAAAAGAGCAAACCCAGTGAAGTGCCCCTTTAGCAAGTGTTACACACCCTTGCCCAAGCTCTGTTCTCAGTTACTGATGTGAGGTCAGTGAAGCTGTTCTGGAGGCACACAACCAACGACAAGAAAACCATCTCATCCTCTGTTGTTTCTCATAACTGCACCTGCACCACAGCGCTCTCAGCCCAGCTGCTGTCTTCGAGTGGTTTTCTGTGGCTGTTGGCAAGTAGGGTCAAATGTTACTGACTAAAGGACTCTGCCATCTCCTCCTGAATCTCTGTTTTTTTCATCTAGGAAGCAAAGCTTTTTTCTGGCTTCCATATCATAAAGACTGTTGCAGGTAGATAAAAATGTTAATTCATTGATGGACACTTTAGCTGGCCTCAGTAGCTCAACCTACACGTATGTATTGAAAAGGGACCCAGCGGCTGTATGTAACATAATCAAGCCCACTCCCTAATAAACCTCCAGGAAAAAACTATCCATTGTGTTAGAAAACTTCGTAGCTCATGTTGAAGGTAAAGAAGATTGGACTGACAGATTTATAATTGCTTGGATCTACTGAGGATTCAGAACAAGGCAAGCTGTTTGACCAAAGACACTTTCTAGTGTCTAACTCATCAGCATTCATTAAGTGGAAATGTAGGCTGCTGCAATGAAGAAGAATATCAGATACAGTAACTTGAACTTCGGCAAGATCAAAAGCAGTTAGTTAGGTACTAGAGTCAGAGTGCTTCATTCGAAGTGGAAGAAAAGACAGAAAAAAAAGATTTGCATGATTTTGCATTACAAAAAGTTTTGTGATTTTGTAATACAAGGGTGGTTACAGAGAGAAAGGGAAAGTGGAAAAAACAGCAAGACAGACAGACTGGCTGATAAATGCTTTTGCTCAGCTTGGGTCCTCCTAGCTTCTGACATCCAGATTTGTTCAAAATGTTTATCAAGAGGGTAGAGCTCTGCCGCTGCTCTCTCCCATGCCCTAATCCATCTGAGTAGAGGTCCTCTTAAAGTCACCCTGCTGGGGTTATCTTCTAGGATGGTTTTTGGTTTGCTTCTCCAAGGACAGATTCCAGAAGAGGGAAAAGTGAGAAGGAAAGAACAAGGAAGTTTTAGTCAAAATAGAACTGGATACATAAATAAATAGGTATACAAATAAATACATAGAGAATAAGAGAAAGAAAAAGGAGTTGGAAAAGATGGGTAGATAGAGAGACAGAAGAGGTGCAAATTCCATTCAAATTCTACTTTTTCCATTCAAAAAAAAAAAAACAATGCAGAAAGACAAGAGGAAAAAAATAGAAAAAATATTGCTTTGTGGCAAACCACCCATCAGCTACTTCCTATTTACAACTAGAGACCCACCGTGCAAAATAGGTAAGTGAGAAGGGTAATTAGGAGAACGGATATGATTAACTGTTTGGGGAGCATGGTACCTGTGTGTTCAGCTGCTCCAGGAAATGTGCCAGAGAGAACGGAATAAAAGATTCATCTCTGCAGACAAGAAATAACGGGCAGGTGGACTCTGCCTTCAGTAACGCTGGTATCCGTGAGCTTTGAGTGGGGTTTGAGCAAGGCAGGATCTGCTCCTCATCTGCTTCCACCTACACCCCCTCCAGACAGCCTCAGGGACTGTCCTGGCAGCTTCAGGTGCCCATGGCCATTGCATGCTGGCCACTGCCTCCCCTCTCCCCGCAGCCGGGATGATGCAGGAGCTGCTGTGAGATAGCGTGACTGCCCCTGTGAATGTCCGCATACCGACCAGATATAAATGCCTTAGGAAAGCTTCATGGGCACCTAAAGCAGCTATCTGGCCTGTGTCTTGCTTGGAAAAAATATTTTTATACACCCTTTTTTTCCTGTTTTGTTGGTTTTGTTTTCTTTAAAGCTATGACATAGAATTAACTTGGAAAAGCAGACCTCACTTGTATCTGAAGATACTCCTGTTACACTGGCATTGTCTACTACTACAGGGACTGTGGCAAAGGGAATAAAGAAATAAAAGCAGAATGAGAGCAAGGCAGAATAAAGGAGTGAGGGATTGGCTTCACCTTACATCATTCCTGAGGACCCCAGGATTTACAGCTGATTTAATCTGTTCTTTTTTCAAGATTAAAACTGTAAAGAAATGACACTAGAAGCAACCCAGCTGTCCCCCCACCTCTCACCAGAGCCGTGGTAGCCCACATAGTTTTGTCTGTACAAGTGGGTGCAGGATGACCCAAGGCTGCATCTGCTCCCTGGACCTGGGCCAGCGCTGGTGCAGGGGCCATACACCTGCATCGGTGTAGTGCTGTCCCAAGCCTATAAGACTATATAACCTCTAGAGCAGATCTTCTCTTGTCCATCTGGCTCAGACCATCAGGAGGAGAAGTTCATAACTATCTGTATCCATCCCTGGAGACACATGCTTTCAATCCTCTTTCTATTGTAATGGTATATATATCAGGCAATAAGTTATAGGTACATATTATAGAGACTGTGGAAACACCATCCCTGGAGATACTCAAAACTCACCTGGGGATCACCCTGGGCAGCCTGCTCTGGCTTTGTCGTTTCCCTGTTGTAAGCAGGGGGTTGGACTAAATGAACTCTATAGCTCCCTTCCAATTTAATTTTTCTACGATTCCATGATATGAGTTAATCTGAGACCAACACTGAATAAGCAGAGAAGAAATTAATGCAGAAGTACAAAGCTTGCCCCTCGCTATTGGCTGTAACACCAGCATTTGCACTTAGTAGAGTCTAGTTTGGTGTAAAACATAATATGGATCCTATTATGGTTCAAGCAGTTTCTATCATTATCCTTGATGTTCTCATTTCATAATGTTTTAAAAGTCCCACTGAAAGCAGAAGCTGTACTAGTTCATTCACTTCTTCTAGGGCAAAGCGAGGAAAGTGATGGTTCCAAGTCTGTGAAAGAGAGGACCATCATTCCTGCAGCCCTGAAGATCACTGACCCTAAAGTAACTCCAAGCCTTCAGTGCAGAAGTGGATTTTTGGTATGCCAGCACTCTCTGGTTCCTGAGGTGGGACACCAACCCAGCCTGCCGTACGCTACCACTTTGCCTGTTCTCTTTTCCAAAAGATGTTTTGCAGGAGTATTAATGCACCAGTTTGTGTCTCTGCATATTGCAACTGAGAGAGGCACACTATGAGCATGAATTTCAATGACATTTTTTCCAGTTAAATGATTAGCATTCACTGACTTCATTATCCCTTGTAACTTGTATTATAATAGTACTCAGGGTGACTGATGCCCCACTGCAATGGGTATCATGAAACACAAAGATGGGGGTCTGCCCATCTCCACATCACCTTAGTCAAAACAATTTCCACTTAAGTCACGTTCATGTCTCAACTCCATTTAAAATCCATCAACAGCCACTGTGCCTTTTGGTCATTATTTCCATTGGGAGATACTATTATTACTCAGTACTGTTCACCTTATCTTCTACTACGCCCTTACAGCTAAAGATAACTTAAAATTTCTATGCTTAAAACAATGCAGCAGCTCAGGAAGCAGGGTAGGAGGCACTGGTTTCAGCAGAAAAAAAGATTAGATACTTGTTATGTTTCTGAAACAAATGGTGTGCAGGCAGTGGGCAATGATTCTCCTGGAATCAACCTGCAAGCAGCCAAACCTGCAGCAGAGTCCTGTGCAGATATTTCCTATCTTATTCCATCTTCTCTGTTCAGTGAAAAATACAGGTTACAGTTTACTGTCATGAGCTTCGTGCATTTCTGTCAAAATTGTTTGGATTAAATAAAACACCTTATAAGTTGAAAAGTTTTATTACAACATTTTTTAAACAAGCACTCTTCTCAAAGACGATTGTTTTGAACTATATTTAAACGTGATTCAAACAGCTCTGATTTTAAAAGAAGTATCCAAAGCGTGTCTGTACAGATTAAATGAAACAATTTTGTTTAACCTAAAAGTAGGGGGTTTTTTTTCCAAAAACAGGGTTGTGTTTTTGTGAAGAAAATTTACTTCAGATTGACCTGTGATAAATTTTTTCAATTATTTAATTCATCCGGAAAAAACCAAAAAGTCAGTTATTTATAAAACCTTAATATAATTTTCTTTCATGACTTGATCCTAATGCATGTTTGCACATAGACCTCCTGTTGACCTCCAGGGAAGTTATGCATCTAAAGGCAATGCAGAACCAGACTCAGCAGACAAAATTAGTGTTTTCCTAATTGCTTTAATTGGTGTTTAATTTTTCCGCTGTTTAGAGCCCAAGTTACTGACTTTTAATGGGAAAAAGAAATGTATGCTGGAATGAGAATGTAATCAGATAAGAAAAATGGTTAACATTATATTAGAGCTCCAGAAACAGTGCAATTGGTAAATGTGAATATTTTCATTTGTTACAAATACCACCAATTTCCATTTCCGTTGCCACTTCAACTAATTTGTGTTCGGAAAACCACATCCCTGAAAATGTGTAAAACGTCTGCTTTGAGAAACTGAGTGTCAATAACTAAACCATGTGCATCATTGTACAGAGAGCTCCGGAGCTGTGAAGAGGAATACCAGATCGTCTCCATTAAGGACAGTGATTTGTGAGTTGTCCACAGGATGGATCTAATCACATTATTCATTAATTCAGCCTACAGGGGGGAAAGAAGTGACTCAAAATCATCAGCAATGACACGATGGAAGTATGTTGGTTTTTTCAGATGAAACATGACAATGACTTTAGCTGGCTCTCCTTGTATGCAGGTACTTCAGGAAGCCCCTTTTTTCCTATTTTCCTTAGTTTTTCCTGTTTTCTTTAGTTTTTCTGAAATTACTGCTTGCCCTATGTACGTGGCACTTTATGCTAAGCAATCTGAAGCCCTCTGGTGCAGTAACTAGGTGTGACTTCACCTCCTGCTGATTTACTGAGCATAGAAAACCTATGCAATAAAAACTGCAGTGAAACAGTAGGGTAACTTGACAACGGTAAATAATAGGGGCCTATCCCCTCTCAAGTGTACCTTTACCAATGCCCTTTACTGAATATTACCAACTTTGTTTAGCATGCAACACAGGCCTTCTGCTGCTAATAGGTAACATCTGCTTTAGATCAAAAGGGTAGGGAACAAGTACTTCTTGCAGGCAGACTCTGCTCTACCTGGTTGTCTGCAGCAAATTTTAAGTGGAGCTGGTGTATAACAAAAATCACAGCTGACAAGATGTATTTTTAGCCACATACCTCTCATCTCAATATCAATATACAGCACCTCATTTGGGGTTTGGATTTGCAACAGTAATGATCTCCAAGCATCTCTTGAGTCTCAGTAAATACAGTGTGCCTATCTGATGAGCTCGTAATGTGAAATGTTTCAACAGTTAAATAGGGAAATGCTGTAAATACAATTTTGGGCAATATGTTTGCTAGGTAAGATGAAGGTCAATTACTTTCAATGCTTAAAGGTGGTGTTGCCTCAATTCTTTACAAAGCCCTTTTATGAAAATGCTCTTGTCACTACTACATGTCCTATCACCATTCAATGGGACTATTTAATTTCTTCAATTCTATACTAATCATTATTAAATATAGCTAGATTTCTCAGGGTGGCTGCTACAAAGAAAAATACTCAGCCCTGAGTATATACAGGGCCCTTTTCCTATATACAGGCACCAGGGAGGATGTATGATTAAACATGGGATTCTCAGAAACTGGCAGATTACTGCTCCGACTAGGAGAAGTGGGGATGGAGGACACAGCATAATCCTTTCCTCCCCCACCCTGTGTTGGACAACCTGTGCTAGCATGCAGGGAAGTAACTGCTTTCTCTCACAATTCATAGCTATGAACTCAGATCTGGAGAGAGGCTTTTTCTCTTAGACACCAAAACCGGCTCCAATCTTTATTTCAAAGGACAAAAAAGTCGCTCGTTGTGCTATGAGGGCTGGTGTCCAGTGTCACAGCAAAGCTGGCAGCCAGGAGAAGGAATTGCCAGGCAAATACAGCTCAGCCCTTTGAGCACCACGGTGGAGGTGCTGACTTGCTCTACTGAATACCCCATAAGCATTAATGTCAGCACAAGGGGGCTTGCATAGTACAGAAGGACTTCAGGGAGTGAATTTGCCCAATTCTAGCAAGCCCACAATAAACCCACATGTGCTATCTCAATGTTTAGGCCTTATAACTTGCCCAAACCTGGACAAGTTTTCATGGGAAACTCAAAAAGACTATCCAAAATTCATGACTCAGTGCATGAAGGCACAAAAAAAAACCTCAGTGAAAAGGCAACTTGGGAAAAAGTAATGCATTTTTTTCCTCTTCTCATTTTGTTTTCTCTTGAAACCCTGAGAAAAAAATCATCTCAGTTGGACATAGCAAGGAACTCTCAGCCTAAAGAAATACAATCTGGCAATGCAGCAGTAAGTGTAAATGGGATTTTGCAATGAAAAACATTGTTACTTACATTAATAACAATTGGGTGCTATATCAGATGCATCTTCATCGAAGTTTTACAACATAATCCTAATAAATTACAGTATGATAAAATGATTAACAGCTCATAGTTAAAGTATTAGAATATGCTTACCATAAATTAACACTTGAGAAAGCAATAGCCTTGGTTCCTTGAGGGCATTAGACTTTTTGAGACTTCTACTGGCCGCAGCTGTAATACAAGAGCTAAAGAAATTGTGTCAGTGATTTCTACGAAACATCTGTGTCCATAATGTGAAAGTAAAATTCTGAGTAATTTATATCTCTGGGCTAAAGTCCAGTGTAAGAATTGTTAAGTAATCACTTCAAAAGCAGTTTCCTTTAGTACAGGATGTCCATGAATTTTAATAGGTCATGAGTATACAGTGGTGAGGATTTTGTTTCATGGTATGGTTTTCCTTCTCTGAAGTGAAATCATTGCCAAATGTTCTTGAATACACATTAATACACTTTAGGATTTAAATGAATTCCTAGAAGCCAGGCTTTAAGGGATTGGATCACCTCAGAGATGATTCTTTCTCTTAAAACACTACGGGTGTTATTCTATAATATGCATTCTGAAAACATTCTTTTCTAAGTTATTTCAGATACTTTCTATTTTGTGCTCATAAAACCCCCATCTGAATAGTTAGACCTCTGCACCACTGTTTTTCTGGAAGTCCCCAAAGATTTGTGGTTTTGCAGGGCTGAATTACAATATTTTAATTAACAAATCATCCTTATTATTTAGGGATTATTTTGCTCCCCTGCAAAATCCAATAGCAAAGTCTAGATTAAAAACATTAAAGAAAGAATTTTGGTGCAGGTTTTTGGACTTGTCAAGGCTATGATTTCACAAAGCTATGGGCCAAAAGAAGCCTCCCAATGATGGTTTTCAGAACATACTTATGAAACACAGATTTGTCTGACATCCTGCAAATGTTTGTTGACAATGCCAAATCAGTCCATTTTACTTTCTCTCACTCTCATGCACACATCTATATATTTGTGTGCTTGTGTGTATGCCAACAAACTCCTCCATCCTCCCAGTCACTTCTGTCATTCTCTGAATTTGTCAATCGCTTCTGGGAAGACGCTCAGCATCCCACACAATGTTGCAGCTCCTGTCACCCCACAGGCATGGAGACCATTTGCTGGATTCCTGCTTTGCAAGGAGATGCCTCTGCATAAACTACCCCAAATTGGCCATATAATGTATCAACCTCACATTTAATCATTTTTTTGCTCCTCATCACACTAAACCTTGTTACGCTGTTGCCCTGGTTTCATGTTCCTCCTGGGAATCTCTGCCTCAGCTAAGCTTCGCCGCATGTGTCTTACCTTTTTCCAGTTTGAAATTAATTTTGTTTTGTTCTTCCCATGTTTTTCATGAATCATTTTTTTATTTGCCCATGGTGCTGTAAGATCACAAAAGAGATTGCCTGGGGTCCTCTCTGTGTCAGACTCAAATTGGAAGTTCTTCAAATTAAGTAGAACTGGAGGAATAAGTGCAGTTACCAGTGGTTTAACCCATGGATATACAAGGTACAGAGAAACCATCACCCCTATCCTCCAAAGCATCTGGGTGAGTCTGAAATCAATCAGCACCATTGAAAGCCTGGGCAGAGGGAAGCTGTGCACAGTATAGTCAGAAAACTGAACCCTGGTCCACTCCATTAACCCCAAAGCCATCCTTTCCCTTAGCATCTTTTCATCAGTTCTTCGCCTTCACTGTGCTCACCTTGTCCCAGTTTAGCTCGCCCTTGGGATTTCTTTTAATACTCTGTTTACTCCTTCATCCAGATCATTAAATAAGATGTTAAATAAGCCTGCATGTAATACCAGTCTCAGCAGTAAGCCACCAAGCACCAACTTGATACATTAATGTTTATCATTACCCTTTGTTTACAATTCAGGGAGTTTGCATCCCAATCAAAGTACCTATCAAGACAATGATGAGAGTAATATTTCATAAGTGACTCTAGTGCATTACTAAAATGTAATTACATTGGTGTAAATTGTCAGAGCTATCAACAGAATTAGGCATGTCACATCTGTAGATGATCTGCTGCTGGTCCCTCTGCTTTTCTTCTCCCTAATTTGCCTATTTGAGGCAGAGCCAAGGCCTAGGAGCAAGGGGGGAGCTTGGGCAGCCGTGAGATACTGTGGAGAAGATACAGCTGGGAGAGTTACAGACTGCTGCATTGGATGGGAAAGTTTACAGTACTGTCCTCTGTGGCTCCTGCTTTCCTTTCACACATCTGTGGGGTTTTTCTCCCTCAACATTTGCTCCATTACATGATGAGGGATGGGAGCTTATCCTCATCCAAACGTAACTGCCAGGGTCATTCCTCCCTTCCAGAGCAACCAAACTACATTTGATTTTCTCTTCTTGTTCACATACATTTTAGAGCATGAGCTGCCTTGCTAAGGAGTTTCCTGCTCTCTGAGGTCAACTCCACCAATTAACAGTCCCTGGAAGAGACCTCCCCTTCAAGCAGGATACATGGAGTGACAGGCTTTGCTTCATCACTCTTCATCCACTTCTTCCTGGTTCAAACCTTAAACAGCTGCTGGAAGTCACTTGCAAACTGTGTGTCGTGGTTTAAACCCAGTGGGCAACCAAGCACCACACAGCCGCTCACTCACCCTCCCCGCCCCGGTGGGATGGGAGAGAGAATCAGAAAAAAAGTAAAACCCATGGGCTGAGCTAAAGGCAGTTTAATAGGACAGCAGAGGGAGAGAAAGTAATAATAATAATAATAATAATAATAATAATAATAATAATAATAATAATAATGATGATGATGATGATGATGATAAAAGAATATACAAAACAAGTGATGCACAATGCAACCGCTCACCACCTGCCGACCAATGCCCAGCCAGTCCCCAAGCAGCGATCGCTGCCCCCCGGCCAACTCCCCCCAGTTTATATACTGAGCATGCCGACATATGGTATGGAATCGCCCTTTGGTCAGTTTGTGTCAGCTGTCCTGGCTGTGCCCCCTCCCAGCTTCTTGTGCACCTGGCAGAGCATGGGAAGCTGAAAAGTCCTTGACTAGTATAAACACTACTTAGCAACAACTAAAACATCAGTGTGTTATCAGCATTCTTGTCCTACTAAATCCAAAACACAGCACTATGCCAGCTACTGGGAAGAAAATTAACTCTATCCCAGCTGAAGCCAGGACACTGTGCCTTTTCTGCCTTGTCTCAGAAGCAGCTGGTCTTTGGCTGGGAAGCACACCCAGCATTACTAAAGCTACTCGGGATTGATGGCTCCTCCCAGGCACCATCTCAGCTGTCTCAGGCTCTGCAGGAACTGGCAATGTGACCGCTCCCAATTAAACCCTATATTTGCTGCATAAATACCACAGTCCCCATATGACCTGAATCCACTGACTTTTTTATGTTTATATTTTCCGGGAGTGCATGTCTGGTTTAGCAATTAACAGGTCTTTTATTAGATCTCCTTTACTTCCTAAATGATCTTTTTCTTTCTCATTATAGACATAACCTTTTTAGAGTCAGATAAAACTCTTCTTGTGTGAATTTAGTCCCCTCACTGATTTCTGGATGTTTTCCTTTCTGGCAGCCTTTTTCAGACAGGACGTGGCCTTCATTAAAATGTGTTATATTTTTCATTTGTCCTTTGATCACTTCCAACTACATTTCTACTGGCTTTCCTACTTATGCCTTTTCCTTAAAAGCCTTAGCCAATTCTCTCTTTTCATTTTGTTTTGTTGTTGCAGATTTTCTTTAATCTCAGTTCTTCTGTGCAGCTCATTAGTTTAGACCTGAAGACGAGGATGGTGGGGAAGAAGTAAAATAAAAAGCATTCCTGAGATCTCAGCCTTAAGCACGAAATTAAACACTTCATAAAAGGAGCAGCGCCTTCTGGTATGGATTGCTTAGCAGTGCTACAGATAACGCTACTCCTGGCCACTGAAAGCACTTAGCCTCCCAGCTAGTGGCATGTAACCTCCGAGCATGACAGTATCAAAGCCTAATACAAACCTCAACTTTTATTCAGAGGGAATATTTGGTGAAATTGCTACTAAGTGGATGAAAAAGTGTGGAAACCACAGAGGGGCCTTGTTTTCTGCAGAATCACAAACTCAACTCATCTCATCATTTCCAAGGCGTTAGACTTATTTGCTACAGTAAATTCTGTCCTACCTAAGTTGACAGTGAAAATAAATACTTCAAGGTATTTTGTCATCTCAGAGGCATTTGCCTTACCACAAGATGGCATGCCTTGTGAGGTACCTGAATACAGCAGTATTGTGGTTTACTTTCCTTTGTTTCAAACATGAAGATTTTGACAGAAGACTACCTAAAATAGGGAGTGTCTGAGTCTCCCTAAAGGAAAAGTTAATAGGGCATGAGATACTACATTTCAAGCCTGACTGCATTACTCATGGGGGGAAAAAAAGCTTTAGTTTTATTTTAGAGGACTCAAAGTTGTGTTTTCAAATACGTGGGGCTCATCACTTCTTAATCTCAGTAGTCAACTATAGTATCTTCTGCGATGACTTGCAAAGATACTTCTTAAAAGAAGTAGATAATTTTAAATTGAAGCAAATTCTATGAAATAGTAATAAAAGCAAAATCTTCTTGAAAGGATGTTTGGAATATTTCACAATCCAGCTTGGGTCTCAGTGTGGATCTGAGGCATGAATATATTTATGTAAAAGGAAAAGAAATGTGCGAAGGTCATCGAACTTAGAGAAGTGTTGGGTATACTGCATGAACTGAAAGCCTTTGCCAAAGCATTATTTTTGCAGTCTCTGTTTCCCTGCTCATCCATTTCAGAAAGCAACAATTTTTCATAGTGTTGAAGATCCCTCCTGCTGCAGTCAAGCTGTGCAGCCATCACTTGCATCTGCTGAGCCACCATGTTAGGCACTGGAAATCACTGGCTTTCAGGAGTCACAGTTAGACCCACCATAAGATGTACCAGACCAGGATACCTTTGTAATGTGTTTCAATGGAGACAATCTTGCCTCTGTTTCTTGTTCACCAGCACCACCCCTGAAACAGACTTTTGGACTTTTGGCTTTGCTGTTTATTTGTTTTCTCATACTTGCAGCCCAAAATGCAATTCTAGTGCACAGAGCAATCCTTGCCCCAAAGAATGACCAGTCTAAACATGACGAGGGGAAAAAACCCCAGCTCTTTTTCTCCTTTACAGATCACTGATTAGATCTTTCCAGTGGGAAGTTAAATGCCTTTTCCAAAGTCATATTAAAGGCATATGGCAAATCTGGGAACTGGACCTCAGTATCTTGAATTCTCAGCCAGGGTCCCACCTAGAAGGCGCTCTCCTTTGAATGTTCAGTTAGAGGATAGACATGCTTTGTGTCTCTCAGCCCTCTGTCTAACACAGCAAACAAAAGCTACATACACTCAGCCTAAGTGGCCATCTCTTTTACACATCAGCTGATAAAAAGTGACAAAACTTTACAGTGTTAAAAAAGGCTCAAGCTGTGCATCTGCACTATCAAAATGACTTTGAATTGTTTCAGTCTTCATTATCTCAGGGCATTTTTTTTGTTTGGTTGGTTAGTTTGGGTTTTTTTTGTTACTATCTGCTAGTTAATCCAGACAGAATGAGCATTTCCTACTAAAGTCAAGACATACAGGTCAATACACACAGTGGAGCTATTCATCTAAACATAAACACTCTTGCATATGGTCAGCTAAGTAACTCTGCAGGCTTCATCAATGGTATTGACCGGATTTTTATCAGCTAGAATGGGTGCCAAGGCACTGAAAAGGTTTTTTACATACCTACATGTAGATACTTTACCTGCAAGCTGAATCCCACCTTAGTTATCTACAATGTAGATATCCACTCCTGAGGTAGCTACTTCAGACTCCCTGGACAATTAATGGAGGGAAACAGGGTTAATGGAACAAAACCTTCCAAGATGCAAAGCACCCTACTTGTTTTAGATATCTGTTTTGTGATGTGGCGTTTCATAACTTAGAACTGATTTTTGGCAGTTGAGGGAGTCTAGACTTACCAGTTCAGGTATTGCCACTGCAGAGGCTTACCCTGGGGCAGGTGACTACCACACACCTCTGCTCTTTGAAGGCCTTGATTGTGAAACTATCCCAGACAAGCTGTAACATACTGGCTTTGCATCTCCCTTTTCTGGACATATCAAGCCCCAACAAACAGGGATCAAAGACTTCTCTTTTTGCACAACAGCTGAAAACATTAATGCAGACAAAGTTTGAGGTTTGCTTTTTTAAATCCATTCATTCTACAGCTCCTTCATCAATGTCTGCTGGAGCAAGGTTCATTCACTTCATACAAACTGGAAATTAGCCATTAGACAGTTGAAAATGACAAGCCTCTTCAGCAAAGCAGTGATCTCTAGTGGAAAGATTCCTCTTGTGTTTCCATCCACTCCTGAAATAATGTAGCAGGAGAAAACTGTTCAGTTCTCATAATTTAAACCCAATAAGGATTGAAGCAGTTAGCAACAGATCTCTTAACGACATCTAACTCACCTGCAGTACATTCAGGATCAATATCAGTAATACAACAGATAAACCATGATTCCTGCAGGAGAAGAAAGGTCCCTCTGCAAGCTCCCCTACGTGTACCATGGGTCCCCACTTGTTGCACCCCATACCATCACACCACCTGCTGAGCACAGGCTCCACGGGGTGTCCCATGGGGCCGATGCTCTGTTTGATGTAGGCGGAGGTTGCAATGCTGGCAGGGAAGCTTCTGGCAGTGTCAAACCAGGTTTGACTATTGCTTGTTACCCTTCAAGGTGTCCTGTGGTCATTGTTGTCCCTGTCCCCCATCCTGCCCCGTTCGTCCCCTAATTTTCACACTTCTTTCATACTTCTTTTCAGGCTGACTCCTCCTTTGTTTCAAAGCTCTCTTTGAAGTTCCCAGGATACTGTTTAATCCATTGATAGTCTCTCTTCCCTTTTAACACCACCAGTTGGGGGCCGATGCTCACCACCTTTAACATGATCAGTTAACATGGGCAAATGTCCTCCAGACAGCTTTGTGTATTTGATACACACACACACACACACACACTTGTGTTCCCAGGTGTTGTTATTCAGGCCATTTGCCAAGGGTGGGCTGTGCGAGCAGCCCCAAGTATTGTGAATATTCATCTCTTTCCTGTTTTGTTTTTTTTTTAATTGTTTAATGTAGTTTGTGGTTTAGTTTGGTATTTTTGTGGATGCTTGAAACTACGTGTTCACCTGCACACTTGTTTCTCATTTAAGCAAAATCAGTGGCACTGCCACTGAATTAAAAGTTGCATATCATAGCTTCTGATAATTATACAAGGAAAAACAACTATGGCCATGCCCAGCACACTGAGTTACTAAACTGTTGGTAAGACATACAGTACAGAGGCCATATTATCATCCATCAGCTTTGTTGCAGCCTAGTGAACGGAGCAAAGAGTGGGAAGCTGAGGAATCCCTTGCTTCCATGCTTGCACTTGCTGTTGATGTACCATGGTACATTAAAAACGAAGCCAGTGCAGGCTGTCAAACTCTACTGGAGCCTCTTCAGCAGATTGAATGGGCATTTACAGTAGTGGAGGGATCTGTTCCAACTTCAGGGGAAACAGCAGCTGCACTTGGCCTTAATAAACCTGTGTCTCATGCTTCCTATCAAGAACCTGGGACACCAGAACTAGCCCGTGTCATGGGAACGTTGTACTCTGCTACCTTTTGAACCTCTGCCATCCTAAGCTTGGTTTTGGGCCCCTTTGTACCACTACAGGAACTAACAGAATCTCATGGATGCTTTACTTTATGCTGGCTGGCTTCCCACCCATACCAGCCGCTCAGACTGCATCTCCCGGTCCTGCCCCATTGGCCTCGTGGCCTATGCTGGGGAAGCCTGCCCTGACTCCTCAAACCACCTGAAGTTCCTCTGCAGAGCTTTGTCTCAGGACAGGACTGAGCCCAAGGAGAATGCACAGGCGATATTGTGAACGTTTTGCCCAGGTATTTACAGAGTCAAAGTCAGGCTATCGCACAGTGCATCAAATACTGGCTTGGTTTGGTAACAGGCATTGCAGGTAGGAAGAGCAGCAGTCTGGATGAGGAACAGACCAAGGGATAAAAAAAAATAAAAAAAGAAACTGAGAGAAAACAGCCAGCTATTATCTGCAAAGTGGGAACATCAAGGCTCCAAAACAAGCTATACAGTGGTGTAACCAAGACTGAAAACTTACTAACCAAGGGGACTAAGGAGTTAAACAGACTTTTCTTAAGAAAGAGAAGGAGGTGACTTGCCAGCAACTGCTTGTAGGAAGACCAACAGAGACACTGAAAAAATAAGTTATATGATGCTTTGCTTGGGCAAGTCTTGGAGGAACCTAAATCTTAGAAAAAATTAACTGAGCTGGCAAGGAAGGGCTAGGATAAAGGCTCTGCTTGTTTTAATCTTGTTCTCTCTGCTTGTTACATTTCTGTGAATAAATAAATCACAGTAGTCTGGGAAGCAGCTGTGCTGGGTTGTCTTGATACCAGAAAACTGAAGGGTGGCAAATTGGTGTGATGACAATTTTGAAAAGGACTCCGGGGGAGCTCTGAGGAACTCTAGGTCTGTAATCTTGATGCCTCTACCAGGCAAATTAATTGAAAGTATAACGAAGATTAGAATTAGTGGACACTTGCATAAAAATAGTCTATTTGAGAAGAATCAGCAAGGGTTTTGTGAAGAGAAACCCTGCCTTATGAACAAGTTCTTTGAGGGGTTGAACAAGAATATGGATAGAGGTGATCAAGATCATCCCATCTACTTGGATTTCCAAAAGATTTTTCGCTAAGCCCGTTGCCAAAGATTGTTTAGGAAACTAAGCAGCCATGGAGCAAGCAGTACAGTGTTTTTATGGATGAGTAAATGGTAAAGAGATAGGAAACAAAACTGAGGAGCAATTGTTCACTTTTCAGTGGAGGGAGCTGTGTGGGATCTTTTTGTTATTTGACATAATTTGTGAATGAGCTGGAAGAGGGAGTTGGTAACAGTCTGCTGTGATATTTCTGATGAAACTAAGTTACTCAGAGTTGTGAGGATGAAGTCAACAATGAAGAAAAACGGACATTGTTAAACGGACTACAAGAGTGAGCGACTGGGTGGGATATAATAGCAGATGAAATTTGCTGTAGGTAAATATAAAGGGATGCACTTCAAAAAAACTCTATCCAAACTTGACATTTGATGGGTTCTGAGCTGCTCATCCCCACCCAGGAGTGAGCTCCTGGGGTTATAATAGATAGTCCCATGAAAATGACAGTCCCATCATAGTTCTCAGCTGTGGTCAAGCAAACAAGAAATCAGGAAAAAGCAGTGGACATCCTCATGCCACTGTACAAATCCATGGTTTGACTCTATCATGAAAACTGTGTGCTGTTCTGCTCTCCTCATCCTCAAAAGATTTTAGTCAGACAGGAAGAAGAGTAGGATATTCAAAGGTATGAAATGGCATTTATACAAGCACCTCAGACTCTCCAGGCTGACAAAGAAAGAGTACATAAAGTTATTTGTGCATGGAGAGAATGGATGGAGATCAATTGCTAAATCTTTTTTGCAGTGCAAGGATGAGGGAGCAGCAAACGAAGCTAGTAGGAGCCAGACAAAAGACAAAGCAGAGAAGTTGGTCCTTCATGCGAAGAGTAGTTGACAAAAAATGTGGGTGCTAAAAGTTTGTATGTTAAAAGTTTCTAAATAAATACAAATAACATCTGGCTCAGGAGGCCGGAAAATGTGACCGGAAAATAGTTGGCAGTTGAGAGAATGTTAGAGGAAATTATATCTAGTTGTCCTAATTTTATATTCTTCCCTAGGCACTTACTTAGGGCTACCACTGGAGATAAGATACTAGACTCAATGGACTTCTGGTGTGACCCAGTTCTTATATCACTTTCTTTCATATATGTCCTAGGGAAGATCCAAACTCTGTTGGATGGATGAAGGCAACTAGGATTATGGAATAGTGGGTGTTTCAACATGATAACCCAGCCAGAACTGGGGTGCTGAGAGGCATGCAATTAATTTAAAATAAATATCCACAAAGAGCCTGAGTGTGTCCTCCTGCTTCTCTAGACCAAGGCATAGCATAGCACAGTTCTCTTTACTGGAAACATAAAATGAAAGCAGGTTCACCTCTCTAAAACTAACCAGAATTAAACGTATAATTGCATTTTTGGTACCACTTAAGCTCTGGGAATTAAACCTGACACGAAAAAATATAAAAAGTAAGAAAGAAGGACTGCCTTTCTGGATGTATGCTGCAGCATTAAATATACACCTGGTGTAAAAAAATAATAGGCAATGACAATTAAAACATTTATAGCAAGCAGTGTAGTAATTATTTTCTGGGAATGCTATAAAAATGGCAGCATGGGGTTCCAGGTGTGTTAGTCTAAGGACTTCTCTCTACAAGGAGATTATTTCACACGGAGCTGGGATATGCTCAGCATTGCAAATTACATACTCTTGTCTATGCAGTCAGCTATATCCTCCTGCAGTTAAATCATTACTTCTCTGCAGCAGAAATTTTCTCCAAAGTAAATTTCCAGCATTCAGGGCAGATATCCCAGAGGCGTATGTGCTGCAGGTGGGAACCTACACATCACAGAGTTCTCCCTGGGGCCTATATTGGAATATAGAGAAAAAAATTAGGCAGAAGCTACTCAAATTCTGGGACTTGTGGACAAGTGCAAAACATTCATGACCTTAGCCGACAGAGATGATTTTCAGTATATCAGTATATCAAATTTTTCAGATGATTTGCAGCATATATGTTATTGAGCTTGGTGCAATATTTAGAGGAAAATAAGGATTATTTAATAAAAATGCTAGTGTATGAAAGTCTTATTTTCACAGTGTGATCTTATGGAACTACCACTATCCAATGTTCGCGTTAACTATAGTTTTTGAAGCGCAGTACAGGTGTATTTTCTACTTTCTGACTCTGGCAACATTTCATTCAACATCACTCACCAAAAAAACCTAAATAAATGACACTAACTGCTGTTCCCAACAGGATGGCATCCCTGCAGGATGACTTCTGTGAAGGCTATAGTACAGGAAGGGCCTGAGGGCTCTACTAAAGCAGGACTCTTTCCGCAACATGACTGCAAAAGAGGAATGGTCTAGAAGATACCTTCACCTCTCCTGTTGCTGCCCCAAAAGAGTGTTTGCATTCTTTACTGGTCTCAGAAGACTGTATAGGAAATCCACACTGACTTTACTCTTCCGTGAAACCCAGATCCATCCCAACTAACTTCAGACACCCAGACAGAGCACTTACATTCCTAGTAATGTAGAACAACATCAAGTGATCAGTAGGCAGTTCATTCATCCAAGGCACAGATGGTTTCGTTTTGCAGTCCTGCCTAAGGTGTAGGAAGGAGCTGAACTGAAGCATGTCATTTGCTGGATAAGTGTGAAGAGGGTTAGGGTAGTATATAAAAAGAGAAACTTGCTTGCTCCCCCTGTTTTGGAAAAGAGCATTTGCTGGATAATTGTGAAGAGGGTTAGGGTAGTATATAAAAAGATAAGCTTGCTTGCTCCCCCTGTTTGGAAAAGAGCATTTGCTGACACTTAATTTTGTGTTGGGTTTTATCTGGGAAGGATATGAAAAATGATTTATTTTTTCCAACTGGACTTAGGAGTCAGTTAGGCATCTAGCAGATAAACACCACAAAACTAAAGTGCTTTTGGGCTTGCACGGAAGCATGACTTTAGGTATATTGAGAACAGTGTATGGAAAACCAAGTGTGGTACAAAGCATACGTGCTTTATGGTTAAGCAGCTGCCGAACAGAAACAGGATTCAAACTGGACCTTAGCAGCAGCTATGTGTGTGCTTAGGGTGCAAGAATGAAGAGGTGGGACAGGTCTTTCCCTGGTGAACAGATCTTCACCAGTCTCAACTCTTGCTAGGCCACTGGATCCAGCACAAAAATATTATCCTGCCATTGCAATCTAGGGAAGTACTCTGCAGATAAGGCACAAGTGAGAAGAGATTCTGCTTTCTATCCTGTACACGCTTTCTAACAGCTAACAGGCTAACAGGCATAGAAAGACTCTGTAATGGCTCTTTGTGACATGTTTGAAGAGCAAATGCTCAATAAAAACGTCACCTGAAGTGATGATGTTTATTGGCTCATGAGAAATTGTCCAGTATGTGGCTTTTTAGAAGGGAGAAACTGATTTCTAAATCATCATCACTTTTCATTATAACACCGAACTTCCATATCTTTTCATATTTGTTTAAGTTGAAATTGGCTTGTACACCTAATAAGAGTGACTAAATTCTATCCATGGTTGAGCTGATGACACACTGAAAATTATAAGGTTATGTGAATTAATAAAGAAATGAAGTAACATGAGGAAGAGAGTAGCCTTGCTGAAACAAGGCTCTTGCACAATAAAATATAACACTGGACAATTACAGCTTAATTTTACAGTGTTGTTTGAAAATGAAAAGTGATATAAAATGGCATTCTGGCATTCCATGTTTCTTATATCTTAATTACTTTCAGATCAAACACACTCCCTTTATCAACAAGAGATGTGCCCTGACAGCCCTGGAAATTCTGCCTGCCTTCTAAAACTCAGACTAGCTTCTCTTCTCCTTATGTCTGCTTCAATGACTATAGAAAGTCAAGCTGTGAATTCATTCAAGATCCATCAGCTCTAAGATCTTCCGAGTGTGCTTTTTTAAAATTTGTGCACAACTCCATGACCCCAGGTTTAATGATCACCGTGTTGAGAATGCCCTTGAGGGATTCAGTACGTTCAGTGTTAATGATATTATGCATACAAGGTGCTTGCAGAACTGAAACACAAAAAAGAGTATTTCTGTCACAAAATAGGCAGATCTGACTGTATGCGCACAGGGAAGTGATCTGTTGAGTAAAAAGACGGCATTTTTACATACCTGCTTTCCAGAGTATGACTACACTGTAATTATTTTTGACAATACATCAGACTAATGTACTCAGATATATTCTGTGAAATTAATGAAGCCATAGTAATGGCAGGTAGAGCAGCAGCACTTCTTTGCTGTTAAATCCTCAGTGAGTGGTTAATTATAGAATTAGGGACTTTAGAGCAAGAACCTGTCCATTCTCCTGCTAGTGCAAATAGAGTCTCAAGGGCTTTGGAAAAAGGTGATTTGTGGGTTAATGAATTACAAATTTTAAAAAGGAATAAAAACTGCTAATAAACTCCTGATGTTCCTCTGTAATAGAAGATGTCATAACTCTCTTTATAGAAAGAGACTAAATTATTCTGTTTAAAGAATCAATATGTGTACACTTGCTAAACTGATATATTTACCTGTTTCTTTAAATGACAGCTATTTTGTTCTGTATGATGATGATCACAAAAGATGCACAGTCATTTTAGCTCCTTCACGGAGCCTTAAGAGCATTTACCCTACCTGGTTTTTTTAAACCAAGAATGAGCTGTCTGCTGAGAAAGCATGTCTGGCTCACTTTGGGATAGAGTTTTACTCACCGTAAGTGTGGGAATAAACAAAAAATGCATATTCCTTTTTTGCTGGATGCCTTCAATCCAGGAAACAACATTGATTTCATCTTCCTGAGTCAATAAATTCCTTTCTCAATGGAGACACATCTAATTTTGCCTTTTAAGTGCCTGAGGGTTTTGTTAAGGGGTAATAATTTCTGAAACTACGTGGGCAGTGAACGTAAATCCAATATTGGCTCACTGAGAAACCAAAACTGAGATCTATCTATCTGGAGCACTGGACAGTTGAAATACTAAGCAGATGGCTTGGCAGCTTGGCAGACTGTAGGTTCGTACTCCGTTGTCAGTCTACCTTCATAAGTTTTTAAAGCCTATGCTAGTTCATACCAAAAGACATCAAATAGAATATGTTGACATATCATCAATGTATTCTAGTAGTAGAATCACTTTGAATTTGATACTTGACACTAATAGAAGATGTCATTCTAGTATCTTCAGGGTAGGCCAGGGAGCCAGAAATTCACTATTCCTCTTGCAGAGTGCTGTTGGCTACATCCCTGCATAATTCTGCAACTTCATGCAATTAGGCCAAGTCAGTCCTAGATACATGCTTAGCTTTAAACTTGCCTGTTGACTGCCCCAGGATTGAATGTGTTTCCAGGTATGCTCTAACACCACTATTGCATTGACTTCACCAGGAAGGCTTACAGTGCACACTGGTAAGCTTGTGCAGAGCTCTCTGCAAGAGAATGCAGGAGATTGCTGGCTGTATTGCTCTCTGCTAAGTGAAGAAAAAGCCTTGCATTAAAGTTGATAATCTGTGGTACGCAAATCGGAGTAAGTGGAAACAGAATCTTCAAACTTTTAGAGATGTTTAATCGAAGTAACAGTTTCCAACATTTTGCCACTCAAAGCTGTATTCTTAAAAGTGAAGCCTTTACCGGGAGGGTTATGAGAAACAGTTGGTGAGATGGGAAAAATCAGTTAATCATATTCACACAACGTAAGAATAAATTAATAAGTTCCGTTTAGTCTTATCATTTAACCTATCTTCCAACTCAGCAGATAAGAAAACTTTGGCAAGACTACAATACCTACATCATCTTATTTTTTACCTACTGGCAACAAAAACGAGCAAGAGAAATCGAGTGATAAAATGTTTACAGCATGCCAGTAGATCTTTTTCTACATTTCTTTTTGACTTTTATAATTCCAGGTGAAAAAAATCAGGGTTCTTCTACCTTGTAAACATGTAGAACATTTTAATCTCCACTATAATCACTCTCATCAACTGTGTTGTTTCTAACAGAGCTGAGAAACCCAACACTGAAGTGAAGTTAGTTATGGGCTAGTGAGGAAGGAATGGGGCCATCGCTGATGAAGGTTGTCAACACTCCCCTTGGGTGGGAAGTTGCCAGCTTCTGTTAACGAAATTACAGTACCACGGCTACTCAAAATGCAATTCCGGACATGTTCTGACTAACTGTTGCCCAGTTTGTATCTTTCTGTTTCTGATAAAAGTACTGGAGAGGTAGGTCAATGTGAGAAAAACTTCAAGTTCACCGCCTGCCTCAGATATCCTCTGATCTCGTCAGCGTGGGCATGACACAAGATCCAGACACACAGCTAAAGGAAACCAGGAGAGATCTTTGAAGCTGAGGCCTCAGATATTCATGATGATTCTTTAAAACAAATTTTCGACCTTCAGGGCATGAAACACAGCCTCTTTTTGCTCAGATATCTAAGGAGAAAGGAGCACGCTAAAGACTGGCAGGGTATCTTTTTAATAGGATACTAAGTGTGGCATAAAGGGGTCCTAAATAGATTTGCACCCAGAAAAGCCTTGTGAATCTGTGTCAATACCTTTGAGGGGACGTGGTGATGTAGAATTTAACAAAATGCCATTTCAATATACTATACTATGTCTTAAAGGTTCAAGCCACTTTGGGATTGCCATTTGTCAGGCAGGCATCTGAAATGCTGCTCTTTTCAGTTTTCATTGCTTTGTAATGTCGCTTTGTGTGCAACAAAGTTAGATAAGACAAAATAGTCACTATTATATCTTTAAATTCTTTGGCCCAAATTATCTCCTGTCATGGATTTCATGCTGACTTGCCACAGGTAAGAACAAAACCAGATCCTGGCAAAGAGTATTCTGTCTTCCAGTGATGCAACAAGTAGTAGAAGTCTGATAAGTCCTGTTTCATTAAACAGATTTCAGAAAAAAGCTGAGTAATAAAAGTTTCAGTACACAGTAGCCACAAATACTCATGACAGCCTCATATTTTTATTTAAAAAGACCATTCAAACCAGGCATTTTAGTATTTACATCATTCAAATTACAGAGCAGGATACTAAAGCTCTTTGATTGTCATTCAAATATTAGGATGTTATAAAACAAAATGAAGTCCAAAGTTACTCTATGTTCTTATATCAGAATAAACTAGCATTGAAAAGCATTAATAATTTACAAAGGAGACTACATGGACAAAGTAATCAAAGCAACACAACTCTGTCATGGGAATTCATTTCCTGAAAGCACCTTTGCTTTCATGGGCTTTTAATGTCCCTTTCAGAGGTTTTGTGAGTTAAATCCTGATGCTCTTACTCAGTATTTCTACAATCAAAAAGCCAATGGTGGTTTTGCCTCAGAAGAACATCAGATGTGGTTGCTGACTGAAGAACTCCACAAGTCAAACACTGTTCTCCCTAAGGTACTCCCGTCCCCACAGCTGGAGGCTCACCCTCCCAGTTGTGCTAGTGGATTGGCTGAGGCAACTGAACAAAGATGTATCTTTTTGAATTTGTTTTAAGCTTGATCTAGTTCCTTATCATATTCACAGCACAACCTCACAAACAGACCTGCCAGCACAACTGCAGGGGAGCTGCCTGCTGGAGCAAAGGCTAGGGACGGGAAAGATGGCAGTGCCTTAAGGCATCATTGAACCACAGCCTCGGACACGTGCCCTTTGATTAGGAAGGTCTTTAATTAATGCATAGCTTCTACTACTGTTTCTGTATGTTATGATGATATATGCAAACACATCAGTGAATTGATTGCCAGGTCATGTAAGAGTAAGCTGGCTGTATTACTGACTTAAGAGTACAAGCTATTTAGAAACTACTGCAAATTGTCTACAGTCTGTCATCCTCACTTGAAAGGAGTTACCAGTGCTCACAGACAAAGATAGGCTCCTCTGTCCAAGGGATACTTTTGAAGTTGAATAAAGTATCTTTAAATTAGTATTGCATATAGCAGAGAATCAAGATTTAGTATTTCTGTTTAATCCTGGTAGATAGAATTAGCTGCAGTTCTTGGAGAATAGCTCTTGCATTAGGATCACATTGATTTCATCTGGAGATGAAATTAAATACCATGGCTGAGTCTATCTAACATTTTGCTGCTGAAAGGGAGAGTTTTGGCTTCTCCCTCTTTCCTGTGCAGCACCCATGTAAGGGCCCTGAGTGCATCACTACCTTCACCCTGCTTCCAGGAGTATGGCTGCCTGTGCTGATGACCAGCTTTGATATCAGGCAGCTGCCCAGCCTTGAAGAGCTAAGTGAGAAAGAGCTGTGAGGTGCCTCTTCGGGGTCATCCGCTCTTTGCTCAAGAGAGGCTTTTAAGGTGATGATGCTCTTGGCCTCGGTCCTTGTTGGAGCTCCACTCCAGCCATGCCTATGCCCAGCAATGCATCTCACTGACATGGCCACAGCCCATGGACTTGACTCCCTGGCTTCACCTCAGGCCCTGCCCCGTCACTATGGACTTGTCCGCTGATCTGGGCTCTTGGCTGAACACAGCTGCCATCACAAGGTCTGCTCTGCTCACCTCCCTCGGGCACTGTGGGACAGGGATGTGGGGTCTCTGCCCTGCCTGCCCTGTTGTCACCCTGGCTTCCGGCTCCTCTTTCTTTACAGCACAGCCCCTCTCCCGTTGCTCCCTGGGCATCCTGCTGATCCAAAGAGACTCACTGCTCTGGCAGAAAGTGATTCACCTTTTTGTCAGGTCAACTCTCTGCTGAGCATCGTTATCACAACATATTAAAACATATCACATAACATGGACAACACAGCCCATAAAATTAATGTCTACATGTGTCCGTGACCTGGCTCTCCTCCGATGTTCCAAGACACAGGATGATATCCATGGTGGTGTTAGATGGGCAGCTGGTGTTAGCACAGCTCACAAACATGAGCTGCCTCTGTGGCAGCCGATGTCAGGACCCTTCTAGGAAGAATTCTGCAGCCAATCCAACAGCCCAGCATAACCAGCAGCCTATTTGAAAAGAAGGGTCAGATAAGGTAAGCCAAGTCTGCTAACACCCAGAAACACCTGAAAGATAGGACAGCTCTGCCACAGTGTGCCATAACATACACCTCTGTTTTTCACCCTGCTAACTGCTTGCGTTCACATTGAGCCAGTGATTAATTATATCATTTGTCACCTTGATAACTTCTTCAATTCTACTTTCAGTAACTAGGCTATACAATAGTAAAAAATAGGAGGCCTTAATTCCGTGTTTCTTCATTCAAGATATCTTTATGCCAATTAAAATTTTTATTTATTTTGCTTAATGAAGAAGCCACATTCCCCTAGAATATTAACCTCTTCTGAAGGACCTCACGTCAGGACACCAGCACAGTGAATGAATGTGTCTGCAGCAAGAATTTTCCCTCCCCTTTCTCTTCAGTAACAAGGGCAAAAAAGATTTGCTGTTTCCTCTGCTGTGGTTGGTCATATTGCTTTCTCAGCTTTGAAAGTAAAAAGAGAGTAACCCAGAGAAACATAGTTGTCTCTCCACAGCGAAGGGCCTCAAAAAAGCAGCAACTGTTTATGACACGCTCTTCCCTTCATCAGCTAGAACGCTAACTGGAGCCTGCCCAGGAAGCAATGATGTTGAGAGCAGCATGAAAGCTAGTATGAGAAAGGAATAGCTAGATGCCTAGTGAAGCTGCAATGCCAGAAGTCATAGGAGGGTTTAGAGACAACAAAGCCAGTGTTGGATGATACAAAAAATGCTAGCCTCTGTCACCCAAAAGTTGTGGAGTAGGTCTTGCCTCACTTAACTTGTACTCTACGTACCTACATCAGAGCACCCTGGGCTGCCTTTACTACTGGTGATGAAACACAGGCACTGTGAGGGCATGTACGATGGTCAGATGTTTTTAGCTATCTATTTTATGATGAATACACTTACTCACTTCGCTGACAGAAAGGGAAGCCTCAAGTGGCAGATATCCCAACCATTAGCTCTTGCATTTTCACAGATACCCTTCAAACATCTCCAGTCTGAACACAGGATACGTCTCACTGCAAAAAATGCTAAGAAAACCAAAAAAGAGAATGAGGTTCACTGAGAGCAGAGGAGCAGAGGACTAGAAAGGAACTGTGACGACGCTGTCCACTCCTTTGTGAGGACTTTTACATCACATTCAGAACTTTTATTTCACAAAAGGTTAGTGCCTTTTCAGAGAGATAAAACCCAATCAGAAGGTGTCGCAGCCCTATATAGATAATTATCATGAATGAAACTAATTTGTCATGTTGAAATGCACTTTCGTGGCTCATTACAGAGATTACAGACAGGAAAAGTCCATCCAGTTCAGGTTTTAAATGAATCATCTCACTGATTTACAAATGTTAAATGGTCTGAGGTATCCATACTGTGCCTAGAATGAAAATAAGGTTAGATTCAGAGTAGCTACACATCCAGTTCGGGAGTTGTAATTTCATTATTTTAGTCATGGATGTACAAAATCAGTGTCACAGAGAGCTTTGTTCCTTACTGAATGCTGACCAAATGTGGCAGATATCCCTTCTGGGTCAAACAGCTGAATAAACATGTGAATGTGATAATCAGTAGCTGGCATTTTTTACCAATTTTAAATGAGCTGGGTTAGTTTCAAAGTGACACTCATCAGAGGAGAAAAATACTTCGTATCTCTACAAAACATCATAGCATGCTCCCCCAACATGGAGATATCACTTTGGAGAACAAAAAACCCCACAAAAACATCTACTTCAAAGCTTGGTAGATCTACACTACATTGCAGTCACTGCAGTAATTGTGGTTTATACCCCAAAAGACCACAGGCTGTATAGACAAAAAGGGTAAAGAGGACTGTTATTGCCTCCTGCCTTTGTTCCTCAACTGAGGAAATGAAGGATTAATCCTAGATCCTCAAAGCTGATTAATCATGAATTCAGTGGAAGTGTGGGACTAATTATCTCTGAGATCAGAGCCAAAGCGATTTGCTAAAGGTCACCAGGAAGTCTGTGACCATTGCAGAAAAGGAACTTCAATCTGATAAATATGAATCCAAAACTACAACCAAACACTGTTTCTGACTTACAGTATTTAGGAATCCTGAGGAGGCCACTCTGATGATAACCTCTCTGATACTTTGAATGCAGCAACACAAACAAGCTACTAACAGGTGAGAGAAGCTGTGACTTTGCAAAGTACTACTCACCCTGCAGCGACTGTTCTTTAAATTGTGGGTAAGTGTCAAGTGGTTTGTGCCTTGGTGAGTACAGGCTAAGCTACCTCACATTTGCTGTGGGGTAAAAACATTCTCACAGGCTCTCCGAGCAGAATAGCTACTGTGGTGTAAGCTTGCCTTGTGGTAACTTGTTCATGCAGTCAGTCCTTCTGCTAACTTCCAAGGATTAGCAGAAGACATGCCCCATAGGTGAAAAATGGCCACCTCTTTTTATTTTATCCCTTTTTTTTAATAAAGTATATTAAAATATTTTATGGGAGGTTTTTTTGCTTGTCTGGTTTTGAATATGAAATAGGCTTAGTGACTCTCTGACAGGAGTTCTATCATTTCTAAGCTGATTAGAAATCCAGGAGCAACACAGCTGAGCTCTATTACAAGCTATCAGTAACAATCACCACTGGGAATTACTGTGTACTCCTGAAGAACAAAATCCATTTTAAATCAGAATGAGAGATGTGGGACAGTCAAGGAAGCTTGCAAGGTGGGTAGTGTTATCAGTTAAATGGATTTTATAAAACATCAATTTTTCAAAGCTTTATTCACTAACACGGTATAAGACCAGGCCCTCAGGGATTCTGCATCTCATCAGGGGCAAAACTTGGCAGCAAAGAGAGAGCTGGGCTATAAATCGTTCCTGATGGCTTGGTTCCTTGAAAGCCTGCACCAGTGTAATCACTGAACTTTTCAGCGTACTTGATCACACAGCTGGCATGCCCTAAAAGAGGGTTCCAAAAAAATGCCTCCGACATGCATTATCAAGCAGCATACAAAACTGCTGCACATGCAGAACCCTTGGCATGAATCAAAGCCTTGAAGGTTGCATTGAGCTGACAAGGAACTTTCTGAAGTTGAAGGACATTTTGCTCTCTCCCCACTGATGTCTGACATCATCATCACGATTCGTGTCTGGTGCAGGCCGGCTATGTGCCGCTGCGTGAGTGTGCGAGCTGACAGGGAACATACCAGCAGCTCGGTTACAGAAGCAATCCTGATGGCTCCATTTGCTGAACAGCACTGGGTGATCCTATGATAGCACGTGGTGGTGTGGCAATGGCAGACTAGCAGAGTGTTGAGTGCAAGCTATCTGCATCCTTACATTTGCTGTAGAACAGCAAGTCCAATAACTATTGCTTCCTCCTCCTCCTTGTCTTCCTCTGAAATGGACTCCTGTTGTTATCTTGCTGTTATTTGATCCTTACCATGATCTTGGCCATCTCCCTGAGCGATCATTGCTGCCTCTTAATAAGGAAATGTGGTCTTACGTAAGTAGCTAGATTAACAGGCATTAACGGTACAGCACAATTATTGCAAGTTTCCTCAGACTTCTTTTTCGAGCTACTTCCTTCCTAATTTGGAAGAATTATCTGTATTTGCAAAAGGGAACCAAAGACTCCTTATAAATCCATTTTTCTCTCTGTTGAAATAGCTAATACACACAGCGAGACAAGAGGTCTAGGACTGAGACAATTCTCTCTCCACACAGACCACCAAAGACCCTTCAAATTCTCCATTGTTAGAGATCTGGGCGAGATGGCTCAGAAAGATCACTTTTAAGAACATCTTGGAGCATGTGCTTGCTTGCTTTTTAATCTAAAGCTGAATGGGCTTGAAACTTATGTCAAACGGTCATCCCAAAGCCCCAGCTCCCATGGCAATCTCGCCCTGGAGGTCCCTACAGCTTGCTATTCCAGCATTTCCCCAGGACCCTGCACTTAAGCACTTTTTTTTGCTCTGGGGACCGAGATGCCTAGTTTTTATGTAAATCCCCAGACAGTGAAAGCTACCATACCAGAATTTGGCACTGACTGACAAGGATCACTTTACACAAGATGTGGGATAGACAAAAGTACGCTGTTGGGTGTGGGGAGCTGGGGGTTGTGATTCCTGTTCACAGGGTAAATTCTGGTTTTATTCAAGGATTCTGTAAGCTGTGTGATCACTTCAGAGGAGGGAACCCAGGTCTTCACCTTATAAGCTTCTCAGCTGTGAGACTTAGAGTCTCTTTGGGGACTCATCTCTTGACCCCATTGTGCTTGCCTTCCTGGCTGCTTGGAGACTTCACTTGGAGGCAGGTGCTGTGTGGGTACCCTGCTCCTCTCACACGTACAGCCTGGAGGTCAACGCACTGTTGGAAGGAAGGGTAGATGATTTGCATCCTCTGAGATTGGTGAGGATGCTGAATCCAATTTGCACACTTCCTGGATGATTTAGACTCTTAGAAGATGTGAATTCTGCTCTGTGAAGTACTTGTGTGTGGATATAGCACTCAAGTTGATGGAAGCACTTAATGTAGGTTCCTATCTCTAAAGGTAGAGAAAGACTGCAGTTCAACCACTCCTTTTCCCATGGGCTAACTCCTGGGCTTTCTGGATTGCTCTTTGGAGATTCCCTGGGACATGCCTATGCTATGTGCAGAAAACAGAGTGAAGTGCTGGATGCTCTCCTGCTTTTGGGTGCCACCACCTCACTCTAATGATGGTGCTAGTTGAGACTCCTGCATCATCCCATAATGTGCTTCATGTCTTAACTCTTCACACTGTCTGCCTTGGCTCCTAACTTACATGCTCAGGCTCATTTGCTGAGGCTTGAGGGCTACTTACTAGCTATTGCAATACCTATGTGAGAGGCATACCAGCAGGTATTGTGGATCTTTTTAAAATTAACTTAAAAACAGAAGTCTCATTGGCTTTGGTCCTGGCACCAATCAACTTCAGTCCAAACTCCCTGTAGTAGTTAGACTCCAAATTTCCACAAATGTCAATATAAGACAGATATTTAACTGCTATCGGGACCTGTATCACAGGTCCTTCAAAATGTCTGTTGCACAGCTTTTAAATCCATTGCTAATCCTATGATCCCATGCTAAGATTTTTAATTGCTTACTCCCAGTCACCTCTCCTGGGGCTGGTGCTAGCTGCATCTGCAAGAGAATTATGAGTCAATCATGAGTCATGACAAGCCAAATGCTGTGCACAATTAACTGCCTATTTACAGTTTTAAAGAGACACTGATCCGGTTAGGGTTCCAGTGACTTATGAACAATTATGATTCCTGGGATAGATTTCATTTTTCCTGAACTGACAGAGTAGATGGCACTGTCTTCTCAGCATAGGCCATTCACAAATACGTACATTCTTGTGCAGGAAGATCTGGTGCTAGAAGCCAAACAGCAATCTGCAGTTTATAGTACACACTTGTAATTCCAATACCACTACTTGAACACAGAATGGTTTTCCTGGAGTTTTCATATGTTCTACTCTTTCTCACAAATGGCTTTTACAGGCTCAAGGCTTGCCTATGCTTTATACATTGTTAATATTTACCATAACTGATAATAGTAGGTCAATGATATAGGGCAGTGTTTATATAGAAAAGCTCTTTCGGATATCAATATTATTTCCCATATGGTTTGCTTTAAGTTCTTCAGGTGAGACAGTGCTGACAATAATGGAAAATCTTTTGCCTACTGTGGATGCAGATGCAAAACTCTCAGGTCTTAATGTACCCCATGTGACATCTGACATTTGTGTTTTCTGCCTGAGTACTGCTTACGTCTTGGCTGTGTAGACTTTCCTGTAACAACGAGAACCTCTTCATCAAATTGTTTTAACAGAGGGAAATCTTCTCATACTACAGTTGACACACACAATAGACTTCAAACCCAAAAGACAATGGAGGGCACATTTTCCTCTTCCAAAATCTTTTATATTAGACACGGCATCAAATATTAGGAACCCCATCAGGTTACTTGTCCATCTTCCATTCCAAGGCATTTCACAGACTGATAGATAGAGATCAAATATGTTCCTGATGGAGAGAGCAGCAATCTGCAAAAAGGGATGGCCAAGTATTAAAATGCAACAACAATGTATCCAGCATCTGCTACAGATATGATGCCATACATTCCTTATTGCATATAGAAATAAGCATGGCCCACTGCTTCAGTGTTTTGCTGGCGCTTGAAGATATTTGCTTTGGTTCTTGAAGATGTTTGCTTTGGTTCTTGAAGATATTTGCCTCAGAAATCTGCAGTAAACGGTTCCATGGGGTCTTTTATATGATTGAATGAACTGATTTGATCGACGAAATTAATTCATTCTGAATTGATTGAAGAAATGGTGGTCATATACTGCTATTTCCATTTTTCTCCTGTTTTTCCACTGAATCTTTCAAAATAAATTCTTCAGGGGGAAGGCCAAGTCCAAGACTTTTGTGGAGTTATGCCAACAGAGAATTTGGCCCTGGGTTTCTTTTTGTGTATGATGAATTGACAGCCTTGTACCTGTAGCCAAAGGGAGCAGATGGAAGAAATTCTAGTAACAATTTTGTTCTAGTTGTATGCTTCAACAAAACACAAAATATTGCAAAGAAGTCTTCTCCTCCTATAATTTTATATATAAAATGAGGGTCTCAGGAAGCCAGAAGTGCCCATTTTAGTTTACACTCAGCTCTGGAAGCCAACATAGCACAATTTCCCAGTACCACTTTCATAACAGCCAGTACATTAACTGTTTTGTTGTTCTTCCTCCTCTCCAGCTTCAGAAAAAACAGATAGAGCTTCTGACATTCTGTGATATTTTTGTTATAACTATAGTGAACCCCACTGATTAGTGTGATTGTGACTAACGTAGGACACTTGGGGTTCAATCAAGTCTCCTGCTGTGGACGTGAAGCTGTGAACTCGAGCCTAGTTTACAGACACAAGTCCGGAGGCTATTCCTTCTTGATCCAGCTGTAAATGCATATGGATTAATGGCCAGACAGGCTGCGAGCTACTGCCTACAAGAACCACAATGCCATTACCAAACCAGCTCAGCTGGTTAACTACAACACATCCTGATCAATGCAACTGTCTTTTTAAAGAGACTTGTCTCATAAACCTCACATTCACTAGGATGTTAGCTATTAGTCTCAATGAAGTGTCCTACAATTGCTACTATAAGAGAGTTAGTTTAAGAAGAAACTGTGGTATGATCAGGAATAATCTTCTCCTCGTGCTTATAAGAATATGAAATTGGCTGGACAGGGTTGGAAGAATGATCCATCTAGCCCAGGATTCAGCCTTCAAAAGGAGTTACTATGTGGTTTGTCAGAGGTAGCACGTGATATGTGGCACATCTGGCCTCAGATGTCTCAGTTTAGCTATGCTCCTCTTGGCAATGACCTTCTATTTCCCAGGAGCATGGACCCTCAGTAATGCCAGTCTCCAACATCTGCTACTAGGACTGGTGCTTCTGGAAATCACAGAATCAGAATATAAGGGCAGTGATAGATGAGACCCTATGAAACTCCAGCACCTCGCGCCTTTTATATTCCCTTTTCTCCTACCCACTGACAAAAACACCACCCAGTGGAGTGGAGCAAGGATTGGGCCAATCCTGTGCCCACGGCAGCAGCCAGACTTCAAAGGTGGCAGGAATGGATGTTAATACCCCTCTAGTTAAGGGACGTTTGGTGAAACACTCCAGGGAGTAGTTTCTGGCACTCAATTCAGTAAGACAAATTTCTCATGAGGGGAAAAAAAAAAAGAAAAAAAAAGGAAGAAAACAAGAACAACAACAATCCCCAGGAAAACAGCGGTTAGTATGCTTGATAAAGGCAATAAGAACAGTACACTCACAGTAGTGCTTCCTCCAAATGCTCTCGTGGCAGCCATCCAACAAATAATCATTCGAGGACTTCCTGAGTCAGAGATATTGTCACTATGTATATTACAACTGTATTATGCACTTGTTTAATACAATTGTGGTGTACACAATGGATATTTAAAACATATGTTATATACAGTTATATATTGTACTACTGCATATAACACAATACATCTGCATTTTACTTTGGTTGAAGTTGCCTTTCATTAATTTGTCCAGTCACTTTTTGAACTATGTAAACTTGTAGCATTCATAGCTTTCTGCAGTGAAAAGTTCCACAGCTCGACTGAATATTGTATGGAAATTCACCTCTTTTGTTTGCTTTTATCTAGTCATCTGCTAGTTTCATTTGAAGTTCTCTTGCTTTTGTACTGATGAGACAGCTTATTATAACAATTTATAATTGTCTTTTCTAGCCACTCATTTTCATAGACCTTTCTACCCTCTCAGTTATCTCTCTGCCAGTCTACTCACTTGGCTATTTATTATTAAGCAGTTCCATACCTTTGACCACCCTTATCACTCATCTCTGTACTTCCTCCAGTTTTGCTATCTCCCTTGAGATAGAAGAACCAGAACTGTACTGAGCACCTCCAAGAGGCACACTGTGCATATTATTTTCTGTTTAGTTTGCTGTTGCTTTCCTAATAATTTTTAACACACTAGTTGCTTTTTGCTTAAAAACTTAACAATGAATAATATATTAGAGAAATAACACGGAAATAGCCTAGATTATCTTTTAGCACCAATGAGGTATGAACTGATCTTGGCATACCAAGTGCAAAAGCAGCAAAGCTGCTAAAGGGACAAAGTCGTCACACATCCTCATAACTCATAGAAAGACTGCTGCCTCCTACTGAACCCTAAGGAACTGTCTTAAATGAGAGCTTTTATTAAAAATAATGTTTTGATTAACCTCATGCTTTTCTTGCCAGCATTTATTGCTCTATGGAAGGGCTATGGCATTTCCAAGGGGCCAGCATTTGGTCACTATTTCATAACTTACTGGGCCAGAAGGAGATCTAGATTGAGACTTTATGGTTCTCAGCTGGGGACAGCCTCCTAAGGAGCTTTAATGACCTGGCATGGAAGCTGGGACATGTGAGGGGACTGCCTCCTGCCACTGTTAGCTACCTGCCCACAAGAAGGCTCCTCCAGCAATTCCAGGATTTTCATTTGGGAGGAACTACTTGCACATTTTTAATTACAAAGATAAAGACTGATTTAATTTTGATTCATCAAAAGGCCTTTGAATTCTAAAGTAATTCTCTTAGCTCAATGTTTTCCATACAGATTTGGTTGGAGTCAACATAAACAAACGGCACCATTTGGAGGACAGGCACTGTGAGGAGGCTTCTTCTCAGAATTTTCATGGCTTTGACAAGTAATTAGGGTTTGAATTTTGAGTCATGACAGACAGAATTTTAATCAGGAAAACAAGAAAATGAATATGTAACGAAAAGAACAGAGACAGATTAGCATCAACTGGATGAGAGCAAAAACAGAACTGCCATGGTCGTGTTATCAGAGCTTTGGAGGGAAATGCTGAGACTTTTTATGGCGTACACAAGAAAACTGGGAAAAGAGAAGTTTGAGAGAAATGTGTCTTTTGAGAATGACCAATAAAGGAAAAAGAAGCCAAAGGGGAGAGGACTATTTTAGAACTAGGTATGGGTGATCCACAACATTTCCAGTACCAAGTTCAACTCGATTTAGTAAAGCTATTCAGAGATGCTGATGCTAAAAGAAACACTTTCATTTCTTGGGCCTCATCTACAGAACAGATCTGCTGAGGAGAAAATGGAAAAAATTAAAAGTTTTAACAATATATTCACTTATTCACATGTCATTCTACTTTTAAACTCACTAAACTAACTTATCACAGCTTCACCAGGATCCTGCAGCACTCAAAATTTCAGGCATCCTTTTCTGAGGAAATTGGGAACATTTCCACATAAACACTGGAGAATCCCATGGAATTGTGTGAAGACAAATCTAACTCCCTTACCTTCAAATCGCGAAGATAAGTTCATTTCAGATCAAGACTAGAATTTGCTATTTTACTAACAGCACTCTAGACTTGCAAGAATGAGGTGGGAAAGAAAGGAAACTATTCCTACTGGGTGGACTGTTCAGTGGATAAGGAACTGGTTGGATGGTCGCATCCAGAGGGTAGTGGTCAACGGCTCAATGTCCAAATGGAGACTGGTAACAAGTGGTGTCCCTCAGGGGTCCGTACTGGGACCAGTGCTGTTTAATATTTTCATCAATGACATAGACAGCGAGATCGAGTGCATCCTCAGCAAGTTTGCAGATGACACCAAGCTGAGTGGTGCAGTTGAAACACCAGAAGGACGAGATGTCATCCAAAGGGACCTGGACAGGCTGGAGAGGTGGGCCTGTGAGAACCTCATGAGCTTCAACAAGGCCAAGTGCAAGGTCCTGCACCTGGGTCGGGGCAACCCCCAATATCAATACAGGCTGGGAGATGAGGGGATTGAGAACAGCCCTGTGGAGAAGGACTTGGGGGTACTGATGGATGAAAAGCTGAACATGAGCCAACAGTGTGCGCTTGCAGCCCAGAAGGCCAACCGTATCCTGGGCTGCATCAAAAGAAGCGTGGCCAGCAGGTCGAGGGAGGTGATTCTGCCCCTCTACTCGGCTCTGGTGAGACCTCACCTGGAGTACTGCGTCCAGCTCTGGAGCCCTCAGCACAAGAAGGACATGGAGCTGTTAGAGCAGGTCCAGAAGAGGCCACAAAAATGGTCAGAGGGCTGGAGCACCTCTCCTACGACGACAGGCTGAGAGAGTTGGGGCTGTTCAGCCTGGAGAAGAGAAGTCTGCGGGGAGACCTTATTGCAGCCTTTCAGTACTTAAGGGCTTTTCTATAGAAAAGATGGGGACAGTCTTTTTAGCGAGGCCTGTTGTGACAGGACAAGGACTAACGGTTTTAAACTAAAAGAGGGTAGATTTAGGCTAGATAAAAGGAAGAAATTTTTTACAATGAGGGTGGTGAAGCACTGGAACAGGTTGCCCAGAGAGGTAGTGGAGGCCCCATCCCTGGAAACCTTTAAGGTCAGGTTGGACGGGGCTTTGAGCAACCTGATCTAGTTGAAGATGTCCCTGCTCACTGCAGGGGGGTTGGACTAGATGACCTCTAAAGGTCCCTTCCAACCCAAAGCATTCTATGATTCTATGATTCTATGAATGAAATCAGCATTGGTGGAGTTTCTGGTCATATAGGGGTTGTGAATGACCTTCCTTCCTTCCTGCACTGTAGTTTACTTCCTGACCCCACAATGTCTGACAGAAGCTATACTCTACTATGCACTCAGCAGGATGAGGAGAGCAATGGTCCTTCGTTATTCTCACATTTCCATTTTTATAATTGAGACTTTTATTACTGTGTTTTGAGGGGGGTGAGAAGAGTTGATTTATCAGACTTTTTTTTGCCTTCAGGCGTTTAACAAACAGGTTTTCAGCTGCACGTCTTTGGCTTTAGCTTATTTAGCCTGTCTAACAGCTTTTAGCTTATTTAGATAATTTTAGCTTACGTCTTTTTCTTATGATGATTCTTGGCAACGCCAGTTGATGATTCTGGGACTCTGGATAGGTGCAGCACGGCAAATGACGGAGACAGTCTCTGTGCCACAAGAATTTCTGGGTAAGTACCAGACAGAACACGATCCGGTGGGTAAAACATACCTCACCAACATGAGAATAGGAAGTGAGAATTTAACACATTTTCTTTTCAAGAATTTTTTCATGATGGCTCATACCTCATCCCTCCCACCCGACCCTCCCCTCCCTCTTCTCTGTCAAGTACAGTGTCTCTTCTACAAATAACCTCAAATATTCACAGCTAGAGCTGTAGAAACAGTTTTCATCAAGCTAGAAGCTTTTAATCTTTATTTTTGGAACATACTCATTTCTTTATATGAATATCAGTATGAATTATCAGATAGTGGGACTAGAAAAGAATTAGTTTTCATACAAAACCTTTAATGGGAAAGCTCAGGTCAAGAATTTCCTGAAGTACAATTTTGTCCTATTTCTTTCTTCTAGACCAGAAGTCAGGGGATAGGTTTGAAAGCTAGAAATGACAGGCTAGAGGGGACCAAGAATTGTGTTAATGTATGTTATGCTTCCTGGTTGCTGCCAGCTATAACTCCTCGGCCAAGCCTTTCTGTTGGGAAGACTTTCTGTCGGCATACACATGGAAAGAGCAAGCTGAAATGCTGGTTTTAGGAGGGAATGGAACTTGAGGTATAAAAAGCTTCAGAAAGTGACCTTTGCTCTGAGATTGTTTTGTCCCTCCATGGCAAGGGCTGCCAGAACCAGCAGTGTCATGGGGTTGCCCTGCTTGCAATGCTGAAACACTTCGGAAGGGTAGAGACAGAAATTTTTGCCTGTTTCTTCTATTCTCCCCACATGATCTGCAGAACTTGTCCCTCACTCTGATTGCACTGCTGTGGTCTCAGCCTACTGGACAGTCACTGCAGTGGAAACTTGTCTGTAAGAAAGCCCTCCTCTTTGTAAGATCATTCAGGTAGGAGCATTGCCGGCACCATCTCAAATATAGAATTGGTTGTATATGAAGCTATCAGGCCTTTCTTTGCTGGGCCTCTTTTGAAGCATGAAGTAGCAGCATTATCTGAAGTGCAGCTTTGCAGGAAGTATGCTTTGCTCCATCTAATTGATGATATAGATAGATATAGATAGATAGAATAGATATAAACTCCCACATTGCTGTCCAATGTGAAGAATTCTGAAAACTCTGTGGAAAGCCCTGGTAGTTACACTGCTACAACAGCATTGAGCCTGTTTCCACAAATAAGGAGATACCCGATTGTAAACACTCCAGCTCTGCCCCTCTCAGTGGTCTAGAGAGAAGGATACTACAGGTAGCAGTGCTGACCGTTGTCTTGCTGAAGGAAACTCCTGTGAGTGAGTATAGGGAGCAACTCAGAGGTAATAACGGAAGAGGTGGAAAAGATGACAAGTTTCTCCTTCACCACAGCGAGGAACATATGACCCTACATAACAGAGGAATGATCCTTCCCCAGAATACAGGGGAAGGGTAAGAAATATCTGCAGAACATCTTTCCACTGGATTCGGTTCACCCAGTATATTGAAACAATAAACAGTTTTGCAAACTAGTATGACTAGTATGACTAGTAGACTGAGGTCTACGGTCCTTGATACTAATAATCTGAGTACTATCAGAAGTAAGATTTATGGTACCTATAGTTGAACTGAAGGTGGTTTACTGAGTTTAAAATGAGAAGGGGATGTTAGATCATCCGATTTGAATCTCTAGTATTTCATAGACCATTTCACAGATGTATCACCCAGCTCCCCTTTTACTGTGGTATCTTGTGTTTGGCTAAACAAATTTTCCAGCAATTTAGCTAGGCTTGAGTCCAAGAAACAGAAAGCTGGAGAATCCACCACTGCTTTATTAGCTTAATCCAGTGGTTAATCAGCTTCATTGTTAAAAGTCTGTGCCTAATGTTCCATTTGAATCTGTGTGACTTTAGTTTCCATAAACTGGTTTTTTTTTGCTGTGGTTTTCTCTATTTAATTCAAGTCCCTTACTATTATTTTCTCTTCAAAAAGGTACTTATAATGATCTCATGACTCAGGTCGTCTTTTTGAGTGAACTTGTGTCTCACTCTAAAGCCATCCCTGCACTTTCCTTAAATCTCTGTTGTGAAGGTTTTTTTGCATGTATTCCATTTTCTATACATTTGTATTAAAACAGAAAAGCTAGAATTGTTAGTAGTATTTCAGATTCAAGTTTCACCAGTATTCTACAGGAAAATTAACTTGTCTTCCTAACTGTGAGTATTGAAAGTGATGTTTTTACCTGAACATCAGAGTGGGAGTTTTTGGTGAGATGCTTGCACATTGTGATCTTTAAATCATTTTCAAAACCATGTTCTTGCAGTAAAAGTTCACCACTCTGTAAGCTTGGCTTGAATTTCATGTTCTTAGCTTTGCATTGTGGTACTGACTGCATTCTTGAGGGTGCCAGGGACACAGCCACAGCCTCACTGTAATTTACCATACCACGTATCTTCATATTGTCTGCAAATTTCATCAGCTGTTTGTATTTACTTCCACGTCATTAATTCAAATGTTGAAAAATATCAGGATTAGTACAACTCTATGTAAATCCCCACTACAGACCCCCATATTCAGTTAGGACTCTATGTGGACAATTCATCACTGGCATCTGTTTCAAAAATCACTTCCCAGACTATTTTCTTACTGTTCTTTTACTGTTCATATATGATACTGATCTTTATCAGAATGCACTGGTATACTGCCAAATTTCTTACCAAAGCCTAAGTAAATTACACTTTGTACTTTTCTTAAACAAACATATACTATCTTAAAAATACAATTAAAAAAACCCCCAAACCAAACGAAAATCAAAATCGGACTCACTTTAAAAGGCCTATTTCCTATTAAAAAGAATCTTCATTGGCACTTATTCTATGTTTCATATCCAACTCTTTAATAGCTATAATTCATGTCTAGTCTTCACTACTGAAGATTTACATACCTGTGACTTACATCAGGATAACCAGTATATACTACTTGGAGCCATCACCCCTGTCTTCGGAATACTGCTCCAGCATTAACAGCCTTCCTGTCTCTTGGAACAGCTGTGGTGTTCCAAGATTTATTAAAACTGAATTTCAACAGACAAGAGGTCTACCTGGCCAGCTCCTTGGGGCTCTGGGTACAAATTACATAGGCCTGTAGACTTAACAAAATTTTTCTTTTGCAGATGTTTAATATACTCCTCAGTTGCTATTGAACTGGAAAATACTTTTAATTTCCTCTTATGATGGAAAAAAAGCATGGTACCTTTTCCAATTAATTAACAGAAAAATTTACCAAACTTCTATTTTTTCCTTAATAATAACTTTATCATCTCCATTTAGTAGCAGGCCTAAGAGGAATTTCTTTTCCAATAGTCTTTAGCTTCTCACTTTTTCTGTGTGATGCTAACATTTTTTAGCATTTTTTCTACATTTCATGATTGTATAATGATTTCTAGCCATAACTCCTTCACCTATTTTTCATTACATATCATTTTTTATTAACAAATCCTGCCCTGGCTTCATTACTCTGCCAAGACTGGCTCTAAGCCAAAGTTGTCCTTTCTGATAGATTGGAACTGTCTTTTTCAACCATCTAATAAATTATTCTTTTAAACCAACTATTTTCATTCTTTTTTTTTCTACACAATTTTGCTCACAATTTTTTCTGTTTTAAAAATTAACTCTTTTACACATGCTGTGCATCTTTATGTGTAGTGTGTATTTTTGTAATTATTGTTTAGGGTAATCTTTTTTCCACAGTGACTGCAATTAGTCTTGGTTACTGGTCCACCGATCTTCTACTCTGGTTAACCCTTCTTTGTCATAATCTGGCACTAAACAGTGCAGCATCTCTCATGTAAGAAAACTGCTGTCTCAAATTTTTAGAAAGTTTAACAATGTCTTAGCACTGGCGCTCTGAGCCCTCCCTCCTTGGTGTTCTACACCTTTAGTGTAATAGGATGACGTATTTGTTATAGAATAAACTGTTAAAATATCAAAAGTTTTGTTGATCTGCCTGACTAGGACATGCTTGAAAGACCATTACTTTAAGTACAATCACTTTATTATGTGGGAGTAAAGCAGCAGATAAGACTAACAAGGCTAGACATGGGTCAAAGAGCAACTCTCATGGATTACATTAATACAGTAAGCAGTGCTGGCTGTCTTGCCTGTCAGCAAGCTACCAAGAAATTAAGGATATTATATACAAGCTCACATCTGATGCTGGTGGAAATAAGCCAAACACAGCTGAAATTGGTCACGTCATGGCAAACATCTGACACACTTACCCTTGTAACAAGAGATCCAGGTCATGGGCAAACTAGGAGGATTAAACACAGTAAAATAAATTATTAGCCTTCAGGGATATCACTGCAGTCAGTAGTGGTGACTGATTTTTGTGTTCATGTTGCTTTTTCTTTTTTTCTACAAGCAAGATACATCTTCCAGACACCACCTGAATAAGTAAAGGCATTGTGATTTCCTTGACAGTAAAGCTTGAGTTGTAGAAGAGACTGTCAACAAATAAATGGCTTGTAGGTCCAAATTCTGCTTTGAGTGGTATTTGCATAGCTATGTGGAAATTGGCAGGGTTGACTTTGTTCTTACCAATTTCAGTGTGGCTGCTCGGGCTTGAAATCAGAGCTGAATTTGGCAATTAGCAGTCCTTCATACTAGATAGTAAACAAACATATATAGACATAGGTTCACTTTATTAACACTGTTTTAAAAACAATCAATAAAAGTGCCTATTTAAAATAGATGAGAGGGCAGACTGTAACATCTAGATTCTCGGCATCTAAAAATCTTTTGTAATACAGGCAGTTTCAGAGGAGCACAATGATCTGAATTTCCAGCTTGTGTTTATTATCTAAAGCACAGCATTTGCATTTTTCATCACCACTAATGAAGTCCAAAATCTGCATCTGTGTACTCCTTACACCACAGACTGTCAACTAGCTTTATTCTCAAAGCACTGGCCTGAAGCTGCTGGTCCTCCTCATTTCAGGATAAAGAAGAGCGGAGAAACCTCTTGGTGGAGTGGCAATGCCAAAGAGAAGCAAAGAGGAACAGATTTACAATTTTCAGTCTTTTACATCTTTCTAAACATGACTCATAATTCTTTATTGAGAAAAAGCAGCCAAGCAAGAATTACCTGGTCCTTAGTCAACTTCCACACATTACTTGGCATAAAATTGTCTTCACTAAACCCGCTGTGTGAAGAATAATTTATAATAAGAAAATACCATGGGAACCACTTTGTTTTATAGCATTGTACAACAGCTGCAATATAAGGAGGAACATTCAGAAGTAGTGAGAATTTTTTTATACAAACTATTCTGTTGAAGAGAGAATAAGTCATAATCATCCTTATGTTAATATATGGGGAGCTAAACAAAATTCCTCAATGGTTTGAGAATGTTCAAATTGCATTTTAAGCTCCCTACTCTGCTTTCAATAATTTAAATGCCCAACTCTATACAGGATGGACAAAATGATCTAGAAAACTGAGAGTGGAAGGCAGAAAAGTCTAGGTTGCACATTTTTCCCTTCCCTTCCAAACACAATCCAACAGATGATCAGGAGAGTCTGACTGTGTGGAACAGACTGCTATAAGATTGCTTGCACAACAGTACAAAAAAGGATGTTGAATGCTAACAATTCATTAAGCCTACAAGATGCCATCTATTTAGAACATGAAATAAACTTCATAATTACATATACAAAGTCCTTAGGAAGGACTTGTCCTTACTTCTCTCAACATTTAATACGCTGAGACCCCTCGGCACTTTTCCCATGTTTCCCATATAGTTATCCATTAATCCCTGTACCTTGTAAGGGAGTCTCAAACTTGCAGACTCAACAACTCATTTTCTCCCCTAGGACAGTACCTATGGCCCTTGGGAACTGAGGAATCCTACTTTTCTGCAAGTCACTTACTCTGTACCATTCATAATGTTTATTACCTATCGTCAACTCATAAAAAACCCTACACAGCACTCCACCACTGCAGTCCAAACAGCTTCACTTTCCTGTGCTGAACAGTTACTGAAAATCTGCAGCAGCTGGGGTGGCACTGTTCAAAGGGGAACACTGTGTTCTGCTTCTTTAAGGAGGTGGTCTCCTCTGAGTGCTACGACTTGAAGTAACATGGTAACTCCTTCACAAAGCTCCATGAATACCTGCTTCTTCCTGGAAAAATTCTGGATCTGAAGATGATCATCTCCAATGTACAGAGCAACATAATCTTCACTAATTTTCCTGTACCAGAATATGCAACCAGTAGCATTATTCAGCATAGCCATTAAGTCTGCAGTGACCAAATTAACTTTTAGTCTTCTGTACGCCAATAGCTGCTTCTAAAATAATAACCAGGATCTGGACAGAGTCTGAGTGTCTGCTGAATAGTACAAGCCATTGAACCCAACTGGGATAAGTTCAGCCCGTGAATGACAACATTTATCCTTCTGGCTGGAATGGATAAGAATTATGCAGAAACAGATGTGTCTCAGCCAAATGGGTTGGCAGGCTACAGGGACTTCTGGGTTCACAAAAAGCTTCTGAAAAAATACATGGAACTCTTTTGCCTAGAAATTACTTTTGATGCTGAGTATAACAAAGTCTATGATATGCCTGCACAAATACTTGCATCAGGTGTATGTAGCTGCAATGCTAATGTGGTAAAAAGACTGTAGTCCTTGAGGTGAGGTTGCGTGATGGGACCAATAAACTCAACGTTGGAGAAAAATGTTTAGTATGAAGTAGCAGTCCCAGGGCATCTAGTAACTAACCAAGGAGCTGGCCATAGATCTCTGAAAGAGAAGGATAAAGGCAACCAGAATTAAGAGATATAAGCAAATGACTAAGCAGTGTTCTGATGACCCATTAATGACTCCCTTTTGAGCTCTCTGAGGGCTGATCTCAGGTTCCTGTATTTGAAACCAACTTGATCCAGTTGCAAGTCTGGGCCCTGACTCCTCAAACTGTTTAAACATCCAGCTTTAATAGAATGGCTTTGAAAACAGGTGGGTCCCCAAGGACTTTCCAACAGGCTGTTAATCCTGGATGCTGGCAGGCAGGCATTCAGGTCCAAATTAGCCATGTTCTTGGTTGTCAAGATGAAAGGCAGAGAATAGCTGTATGCACAGTACAAAGACAGCATACTTCTCTAGAGCATGTTATTCCTGTTCCTAAATATACAAGTCTTGTAACATCAGTCCAAGAAAGGATAGAAGAAATAGCTTCTTAGGCACAGATTCATTATTTTCTGAGGATTAAGCCATGCTTCAGAGTGCTAATTCCTTCCCCTCTCTCCTGCAAAAATGAGTCCCTTTTGATCTCTGATAGTCTGAATCTGATCATACTGAAGTCCCTGTACATGCACTCCCTTTGTACCTGTATTTGCCAAGCATTTCAAAGAGAACAGGAATAAGTTATTGAGCAGAATACAACAAAAGAGTTAAAAAGCCATGAATTCGACTGCTCTTTCCCTGACTTTCTGTAAAGAAGAAGAGTGGGCTAGCAAAGCATGTAAATGAGGAGCCTACAAATCTTATTCACTGACAGTTTGTAACATGCAATTTCATAAACCTGGGCATTTTGACTTCCTGTGTCAGGAACATTCTACACCTCTGTCCTTCCCTTTCTCCAAGAATAGGTGCCCTCTCCATTGCTGCAGTACAAAAAAGACAAAGAGATTGTGATTCTCTTACTTTTTAAAGAATGGTGGCTTAAACAGAACAAACCAAAACAAAAATCCCCAACTTCATACTGAAAAACAAAACAGAAAAAGCTCTGTGCCTGTGTAGAATTGGCAAAGTTGCTATTTCACGGCTTCAACAAAGTGATAGAAAAGTATGCAAAAATAGCTCCAGTTCAAAAAAGAAATTCCTGTTAATGGGTTAGAGCCATCCTCATCCACAAAGAGGACTCTCAAGTGTGAAATACATCTTTCAGAAAAACTAGACACTTTTGATAACACTTATATGTGAGAAATGTGTGGCATTAAGCCAAAAATAGAAAATACAAATCTTGCTGTCCAGTTAACTATGCCAGAAGTAAATCTTCCAACTTTTGCTTGAAATGACATGTAAAACCTACTTATGAGAACTATACAGGAAATACTCCATTGCTTGATTAAAGTGAGAAAAAGACTACTCAGAACACAACCTGTGTGAGTAACTGTACAGTAAAAGTGACCCCAAGGCATGACTCCCTTAGATCGTGAAAGAATGTTCAGCACTAAGGTCAAAAAACATGAGCAATGTTACCGATTGTTGTAAGAAAGGAAGGAAAAGATGCTGACATTCAGATACAAGTACGTGTTGCTTGTATTTGGCAGTCACAGATGTTAGCAACGGATGGAGCAGCTAATCTGACATATTTCCCTGCCAACAGAGGATCGCTTCCCTTATCTAGAGCTTTGCTTCCATCTAGTTTTAACTTTCTTAATAAGCAAGGCTCTCCCATTTCTACTGGAAGAGAATATTTCATCGTCTAAAACTGAGCTCATTACTTTTTTTTTATTTTTGTAAATTTATCCCATTATTTATGTTTACTGCTTCATTAAGCAGAATGACTATGCCCACTTTTGCTACGGAAAGCAATTTTCTTCTCTGTTATTCACGCTTTCATGGCTACAAGGAGAGAGATCTTCTGGCATGTTATTTTAAAGTAGGCCTGAATTGAATGATTTAGATTGAGAAGGAATCAATCTGTGAAACAGTAATAACTACAATCAGCAGACACTGACCTCTGCCAAGGTGATAACTGCTCAGCACCATAAAGGCGTATATCATGACTCACACAGAGTAGGAGACATCTCAAGACACATTCAAGGATGCTGGCTCTGCATGGAGGGAGGACATCCAGAATGATACTGATCCTGCTCAGGCGCTAAAAGCAGTAACCACCCATCCGTTCACTGTGAATGGAAATCACCTAGACTAATAAGATGGGCTCCAGATAAGGTCTACTTCAGCAATTGAAAAGAGCACCAAAGAAACACTGTTCTGAGATTTAGAAGTGTTCTAGTAATTAAAGCTGTTGAGAGCACAGGGGCTAATAAATGTCCAATGTGAGGTTCAAGGCATATTCTAACTCCTGTCCTGCACACTTTTATGCAGCTCTATTTTTAATTGGTTTTATTATATTGTGGACGCTATTTTTATTTATAAGCTGATTAATTTATGTGTAATTAAGTGTAAATAGATGAAAGGGAAGACTTACTTTCAGTAGACTTATTTAATTGTCATGGGACAAAGGTAACCACGCAAAATGAGAAGGGCCTGGGGAAAGCAACCCATTTCTGATGGCCATTTTATGCCACACATATACTAAAACCAGAATATATATCCATAATGCAAACCAACCTTCTGTTTATTTAGAGTTTTTTATTTCCATGATTTGCAAAAATAAATTTGTCTGTAATTCATAAAGCCTAATAAGTTTCTGACTTCCTAGTATTGTTGGGAAACAGAAATACTTGAATAGTGTAAAAAGGGACGTTTATAAGATTTGATAAAATTGGCATCAAACTTTTGTACGCTTATCTGAAACCCAAGTTTTAACAAACTGACTACAGTAGCTTAAAGTCATTTGCTTTGCTACTCACGGTAAGACTTCAGCACTCATTGTCACCTGGAAATTCGTATCAGCGAGCATACTGATCACTCTGCACTTCACCTTCCTTTGAGGGGAGATCTGTTTCAAGGCTGCTGAGCTTTTGAACCTTTCCATGACTGTATCACTGTGCAATTTGACTTGAACCCCAAGAGCAGGTAGGAAGAATAAATGTGCAGACTGCTAAGCAGTAAGAGGTACAATAAAGTAGAAAGTCTCTCTTGACGATATACTCGCGTTTTGATTCCCTCATCAAATGATGTGTTTCTAAAGAGATGTGCTTTAAAAATTGTTAGTTCTCACCTTCCTCCAGCAGTCTTCATTCCCTTGTATCTTTCAAGTACCTTTCACAGCTGTTTTAAAAAACCAAATGCTCTCCTTGACTTGACCTTTTCATTTTATAACAGAAGAATAAGGTTACAAGATAATTTGCATTTAGATTATGTTTTCTTTGTAGGGATATCACAACACCAGAAGTATGGATTTCATAGTCCCACTTCTCACAGAAGTTCTTAGTATGGCCTGTGCTCTTAAAACACATGATAAAGGCAAATGCATTTCTGTGCAAAAGATAGACAGATATTGAGTGAACAGAATTCATATCATCACTTATAGGAAAATGCTGAAATAACTTTCACAATTTGAAAATATTACTGCAGCTACAATCATTAGTACTATCTTGGTCTGTAAGTAGGACAGATCAGCCTCTCAACGATGATTACCTTCCTGAATCTTATCTTGTATCTGTTTTTTTAATACATGTTGTTTCCCAAGACAATTAAGAACTGGATACTAAGAACTGGCACAGAAATCTAGAACATTAAAATGAACTATTTCACAAACACAAATGAAAGAGACAGCACAAAATTACAGAACCTATTTAAATAACAAGCTGTCAGCCTAAGGACAAATGAACTTATTACATTTCAATAATCACATTTAGCATCTCCTCTTAATTGCACCTGGGAAGGCAAAACATGATGCAGCTGCTCCTGGCTGGATGGCAATGATGTAAAGACTAGTGACAAAACTTTCTGAACACAACCTTCCTTCCCCATGAACTGGATTGCCAGAATTGCAGCCCAAGGAAACTAATACTTTGCTTTATTTCTTTTCCATCACAATGTTTCTCTTTCCTGAGCAAACCAGGCAGGAAAAAAAAAGCATCAATGGCAGCTTTTTAAGAAGGGCTTCATTTGTTAGCTGTCCCTAATTTAATTCCTGTTTATGTTTCTATGCCCTCAAGCAAGCAGATGATAAGGTTCTGGGGTAAACAGAATTGGATAATACTTCACATTGCAGTCCAGTAATAGGCTCATTAAAAATCAAATTGATTTGCTAATTAATTAACCCCCTCGATATCTTTGTAAGGTATTACTAGTTTTCTGGGGGGTTTTGTTGTTGTTTTTTCCTCAGATGAGGAAAACGAGAACTAAGGAGCTGAAGTATTGCTTCCAGGCGCACTCTCCAATGAGATCCCCATGTGTTACTATGCTGTCTGAGGTAGAATCCATCTGATTCAAAAAAAGAGGAAGTTTTCAGCAGAGCATTTGCTTGGAAACCTTCACTCCGGAAATAAGCTTCTTGTTTGGCCTCGAACTGCTTCAATCTACTGGTCTAACTGGCCCATGCCAAACCTAGCTGTCTCAGTGGGGCTTCAGAGAAGTGTTGGGGACAGGCACAAGCAACTCTTCTTCCTGGGATTTAAAAGGGTATCAGCTTTCCATCTCTTATTTGCATTTTAATTAGTTATAGTCTAGATATGTACAGGGAGTGTGGCTGGAGAAAAATGCTATTGGTTTTGATTCATTATTATTTTGGATTTTATTTTAATTAATGGCAGGAACACTTAGAATTTTAAGTAGGCATTCTTTCAAGATGCATTTAAAGCAAAAGAAATAAACTAAAATGTGAAAAAAAATCCAAACATTTACTGACAAACTCTTTCTCAAGGAGCTCACATCTAAAGAGGTAAGAGGCAGGAGGACAACAAGGCTACATGTAATTTTTACATGTTTCACTACTGGCACAGATGCAAGGCTGAGCCCTGAAGAGGAGCTCTTGTAAGTCGTCCCAGCATGGCTGTAGCAGAGATGCAGGGGCACCGAGGCAGATGTGGGGAAAGTAAGTCTCCACTGACAAAAAAGAAATAGTTTGTAATTCCAGTTTAAACGGTAGAGCTGGGAGTCATCTTGCCGATGTTAAAGGTGACTGGTGGGTCAAAGGCGATGAGGGCAGAGTTACTCAGTGCACTGTGATTTGTCTAGGACTATACGACGTCATTAACTATTTTGACAAACGAGGGAGAACTGCATTAAGACATGGTCAAGGGTGAAACCAAATGGCTACAACTGTAAAGAGCACAATCATTTACCTTAATGACAGGAAAAGGGAGCTGTGGTAATTGCCAGAGAACAAATGGTGCCAGCACCGTTCTTCAATATGGGATGAACTGATGCGTGCAATGAGAAAGGCAAGAACCCATGGAGAGTGAGGAGGTACAAAAAATGAAGCGGGGCACGCAGCAGGTGATTAAGGAGATGGAGGTCAGTGGGACTTCTCTGCAGGAGTGAGGTAAATTCAGTGCCTGTGACACAGAAGGAAAACTGAAGGTAGGCATGATAGTTGCGTTACAAGTAATCTTTTTTCTTGGAATAAAATTTAAGACCTTTGCAGAAGAAAAGGGCTAGATTGAGGAGTGAAAAAATGGCTAAGATTACAAATAAAGCATTCATTTACATTGCAGAATAAAAATGTTTACGTAGGAATAATGTATTTGTAATGGCACAAATTCAGTGAAAGTGGTCTTAGCTGCTCAGATGAACCTCATAATAGGGAAAAAGTGGTCAAAGAGTCATGTAGAAGTAAGCCAAGGAGAGAATCTATACCAAATTAAGAAAGGTCAAGGAGCAGCTAGCTGAAAGCTACAAGAGCAATAGCAGTCTGGAAACAATAAAAAGGCTAAGTGGGAGAAGAAGCCAAACTGCACCCCCACGTCCCCACTCTCTAGCTGGCAGTGGCTAAACAGCGAGGATACAAGCACAGCCCAGGGACAGCACTTGTAAGGATCAGTGGCAGGACAGTTTGGGTCCAGACAGCCATCACCGGACTGCAGCAGGACAGGGGCTGAGCAGGCTGACGGGGCCAAGCCACACTGGTGGCTGTGACATGGCCACAGGGGGGTTCTTTGCACTTGGGAAGACACAAGGGCTTCGTGCTAGTGGTGCTGGCGTAGCCTCTAAGGCAGAGTCCCAGAGACCTGCCCAGGAGGCTGCGCTGCCATTAACGGGGCCCTACCCCTCAGCACGGCCAGGCCCATAACCCGCCTCCCGCGCCTCGCACCTGGGCACGCTCAGTCCGCGCATGCGCGCTAGCCCCGCCTTCCCGCCGGTAAGATGCCGCGCGCG
>VYZW01043334.1:4329-81893 GCA_013401315.1 Balaeniceps rex | reverse complement strand
GGCCGCGGGCTGAGGCGCCGGGGGCCGCGGGCGTGGCCGGCTCCGTTACCGGCGCCCTGCGGGCCAGCCCTGCCGCCGCTCCCTCCTCCTCCGTCTCCTCCTCCTCCTCCTCCTCCTCCGCCTCTGCCTCCTCCTCCTCCTCGCCGCCGCAGCTGGCGCTGNGCGCGCTAGCCCCGCCTCCCCGCCGGTAAGATGCCGCGCGCGGCCTCTCCTCCGGCCGGCCGCCAGGACGCGTGTGCGGCCCGCGGGCACATGCGCGGTGAGCGCGGNGGCGGCGGCGGTGGCGGCTGGGGCGGCGGGGGGGGTGCTGCCGCTGTTGGGTGCCGACCCGCCGCTGCCGCCCCCTGGGAGCGGCGGCCTCATGTTATTCTACGAGCTGGGGGGCCCCGGCGACGGCGAGGCCGAGGCGGGGGAGGAGGTTCCGGGCTTCCCTTAGGCCGAGGCGGCGGGTGAGGCCGAGGCGGCGGGTGGCGAGAGCACGGCCAGCCCGGAGGAGCTGGAGGAGGAGGAGGCAACGGCGGCGGCGGCGACTTCGAGCGGCGAAGCGGCGGCGGGCGGCGGCTGCAAGAGCTGCACCTACCAGGGCTGCAGCGAGACCACCACGCAGGTGGTGAAGCAGCGCAAGCCCTGGATGTGCAAACGCCACCGCAACAAGATTTACAAGGACAAGTACAAGCGCAAGAAGAGCGACCAGGCCCTGGGGGGCGGCGGGGCGGCCGCCGCCGGGGGCGGCCCGCGGGCCGAGGTGAGGCACCGGGGCGGGTGGTGGCGGTGCGGGCCTCAGCTGGGGCCTCCTCGGGTGGTGAAGTGGGTGGGCAGCCCGGCCGCCATGTGGTCCCCTGGGGGTGGAGGCTTCCCGTGGAAAATCGGTTTCTGTCAGACGGAATGGCACCTTTCCGCCCTGAGGAAACGGAAGGAATCTCCGGTACCGACAGCGAAGGAGGGTCCTAGAGTTTGCTCTTCCTCTGGTGCAAGAGCAAACGGCGTTTCTTTTTTCTTCTCAGATATAAATTGTAGCAACTTACAACTGTACCAGAAGATTGCAGGAAAAAATAATCTTGCTAAAAGATGTTTTGCTGTGCAGCGTGTGTTTGTTTCATGGGAGGAAAGATGAAAGTATAGATCTAAGAGAGATGTCAGTCTTCGTGCCCAGTTAGTACTGAAATGTGGGGTTTTAAAGTAACAAAGACTGTTTTGTATCAGATTACGTTGTATATAAAAATCAGTTGCGTAGGTTCTTCAAGATACCTGTTGATTTTTTTTTTTAATATGTATTAAATGGTAGCTAAACATTTAGACCGCTAGTAGTTCATATTTACTTTCATGAACATATGTGTGTTGTTTAGATGGGGAAATATTGTTAGTGGGTGAACTGATGCTAATGTTCAGCTTTTCAGATAGTTTGCTTCTGCAGTTTTTGACTCAACCAGGATAACAGAGTTTCTGATGGTCACTTGTACTGAGTTAGCTTTTAAGATCTTGTATTTAGATGAGGTAGAAAGAGGGAAATGGTTTTACTTTTGAAGGTACTAGCTAGTTTGTGCTTGAAGGGACAAGTATAAAATAGTGGTTGCCAGAAGAAAAAAAAGTCTTACCTGGCGCTCCTGCTAAAAGCAACCCTTTTTTGTCAGTACAGCTGTCTCTGGAGTTGTGTGAGTGGGAACTGATCTAACTGCAAACTAACCATCAGAAAACTCTGTTTTCTGTTTTTCTTCATATAAAAATAATAGTAACCATACTGGGTGTCACCAAAGAATCTTTTTTTGTCTAGCTGTAAAAGCTGCCATGAAGCAGGTGCATAAGGAAAAGGCAACTGTATGTGGTGATGCTGCTAGGGAATATTCTCCCAGCTCCTTTCTCTTTCAGCTCAAAGGACTTGCTGAAACAGGTGTGGGTTTTCTGATGTATTTTGTAACTCCAGGTGATGTCTGTTCCTTGTACTTTTTCGGATTTATGTTGAACCCTTGTAAACACTCAGCATCTATTACATTCTGATAGTTTCTTTGGGTCTGCTACCTGGTTTGAATGATCCACTCCTTGTTTTTGAACCTGGCTGCTGTTAACTTGCCAGTTAATGTTTACATTAGAAGATGTAGTGAATGACTAATTCCTGTTCAGTTTGTGACACTTACTTGGTAGGGTTGCCTCTAAGTTGTTTCTTTCTGGCAGTGAAAGGGCATAGCATGCTTGTTTCCAAGTGAAAAGTTGTGTACTTTTATCATCCTTGTTGCCATTCTGTGAACCTTCTCTAGTCTTAGTAGCTACTCCTCTTTTAGATGAGAAAGCAGAAACTACACACAGTATTCAAGATGTGGGTGAATTCTAGATCTCAGGGGCATTGCTTCACTGTGACTGATGAACTAGTGAAAGTAACGTGGAAAGAAGAGGCAAATTCTTGAATAGATATGTTTCCATTCTTGTGCTGTTATTTTCCTCTGCAGATTAATATGGCAAACATTCTTTACTCTTGGGATTTTCTGTGGTGAAACGTGAATGTACCATTATATCAGGGTTTATAGTCTCACTTCTCTATTTTTTTGTTTTCTTTCATGTGCAGGATAGTGTTGAAGGTTCAGTTTCTGTTACAAAACAGAGAACAGGATCCATTGGAGATCGCCCAGCAAGACCTACTCTTTTAGAACAAGTATTGAATAAAAAGAGGCTGGTAAGTTTTGTTTTCTTAGAGGTTTTGAACTCAAATAAAGGCAGTGTAACAATGTTTAACTGTCACCCTTGTGAAAGATGAAAATCAATTTAATGATTGTACACTGCATGTGCATATTTTCAAATTTGAAATACGCTGCAGAGCAGATGTGTTTCTCAGCCTCTGCATGAAGAATACTAAGATGACTAAATTTAATGATCACTGTTGTGTTAACTGAAGTTGAGTATTTTGATAGTACCAAATAGATGTGGTTATTTCTTTAGGGTAAATAGTGCTTATAGTATAACTGAGATGGTTTTTAACTTGTTAAAACAACTTTTCTGTAAAGCTTTAGATAGAACAATGTATGGACTTCAGGTGTGATGTAAGCTTTAATTATTGTAGTGTGTTTTAAAAGTTGTAGACCTATCATGTCACACATAAAATTGTGTATGTATTTGTTGATAAAGCAAACTGTTGATAAAGCAAACTGTGTAAGCAAACAGTATGACTTGTAGTATTTGTAGACGGCATGAATGGCATGTGCTGTAAGTTTTGAAGCGCTTTTGTTGTTCTGTAAATATATTTAAAGAATTAAGCCCTGTGAAGGGAAATAATTCAGTACTTACTGTTCTTGGGCTTCTTCATTACTTTCTACGTTACTGGTTTTTACAATCTCCTTTCTCCAAAAGCTAATAGGACTGTTTGCCTGTTCTCTCTGTTAGCTATGCAAAGCAATTTAACAATACTCATTGTAAGTGCTATAGTCCTTGTTCAGAAATTTGAAACGTCCTTAAAGAAACATCATATCAGTCTTAAGTATACAGCTATGTAGATGTATTTTCTTGAATTCTTTCTCAATAATAGCACCTATTGATTAAAACTCAGAGGGGTATCTGTAGCTCTTCAGCTTTTACAAGAAAAAAGTAATAAACTGTGGAGTTTATTTTTCACATTATCTGTTGTTCTTCATGCCCCGCTTACTGAATTTCTGTCCCCTTTCCTGGCTGTTTCTATTCATGTGGCCTTTTAATTAAATTTGAAAGGTATCTTATTAATGAAACATTATTTTTTCTAGAAATATAGCAACCAGAAGCTCTTTATATAGATGTTGAGAGCTTCTGCACAGAGTTGCGTCAAGGCTCTTCAAGAATTGAGGTTTCCCTGCAGTATTCTGGCGAAGTGAGATTCAGGTTCTCCTTGATCTGGTTCTTGCTTTTCTCTCTCTGCTCTGATTTGGTTTCTGTGATTCAGCATTATTTCTTCCTCGAATTTCTTCTTTGTTTTGTGCATATCTACACGGCAAGGCCTGAGAGATACGTGGTGACCCAGAAAGATGTCTCGCGGCCTGTTGCATCCTGTCCCATACCTTATGTTCCTGCACATGAAAGTTACTGCATATCACTGGTAGCTGCCTGCAGGTTGATATCACGCTTAGAAGTGCCAAGTCCTTTGCGCTTGCTTGTAAGTTTCTTGTGTTTGGTTAATCTCTGCGAGGAGAGGCTTTTGCGGTGGCCCTTGTGTGCCTGGATGTGCAGTTTGCACTGGATAAAGATGTAGAAAGCAGAGGCAAGGGGCTCAGAAGCAGCAAGCTGTGGATGGAGAGCCTGAAGCACCTTAATGTCGTAAAACAGCTGTAGATAAAGAACTACTTACTGCAGAACTACCCTGTGCAGTGAAGTGACTTTATGAAGCTAATGTACGGTAAGGAAAGGGTGGCTGCGTACCTGTTCAGTGAGCCTGTTTGTTATTAGTAACTGCTTTCAGTGGCTGATTCACTTGTCTTACGTGTTCAGTGCTGCTGTAGGTGTAAGTTCTATGCAGAATGGTTGTTTTCAATTATAATCTCTGCAGAATTGCCCCTAATAGCATAAAGTTCTAGACCCTGCCCTGGAACTTGCTGGTCCTTTTGAATGTAAATCTGTATTACAGAGTTGCAGTACCTCTTTGGTTGCATCAGTGAAGTGACCATGCATAATAAGCAGGCAGTCTAGGGAATTAATCCAGTTGCAAAATAACCGTTTTCCTGCATTAATTTTTGGAAGGATCCATTCCCAACCTGATTTGCCATTTGATCTTATGAACACTTGTGCTGCCACCATGCAGGAGTGAGAGTGAAAAACCAGAGTTGGATCACAGACCGCAACTGTTCAGGCCAGGAGCCAGATGCAAATAATTTTAGATACTTTTGTCTTTTGACTGAAGGCAGAGGGTATTTTTAACTCATTCCTTGTGGCTGGACTGCTGTTTTGAAATGTTGGGAAATTATTGAACACTTAGTAAACATAATAGACTCACAGAGCATCTCGAGTTGGAAGGGGCCCGTAAGGATCGTCGAGTCAAAATCCCTGCTTCTCGGAGGACTACCTAAAACTAAACCATATGACTAAGAGCATTGTGCAGACGCTTAAACTCAGGCATATGAGCTTTGCTGTAGAATTACAGTATTTTATTTATTTTAGTATTTTTGAGCTCTCTGCAGTGGGAAATGTAGAAATTAGCTCAAAACTGAAGCACAATTGAAAAGCGTTTGTTTTCAGTATGTCAGTAGATTATTCCTGTTTGCTATCTTTATGGTTTTTGCGATATTGTATATTCTTTACATTCTGAATCTGCTTTCAGGATGTGTATTAATACCACTTCTGGTTACCTGCTGTTGTCCTGAAACAGCTTCTAGATGTTTTTTGTGAGCATATTTTGTAATTCTTCAGCATTTAACTCAACTCTCATTTGTATGGGTGTACTGGTTTTGGTTGGGATAAAGTTACTTGTGAAGAAAATTAACTGTATGGGGCTATGTTTTGGGTTTGTGATGAAAACAGTGTTGATAACACAGCGATGTTTTAGTTATTGTTGAACAGTGCTTCATCCTACTGTGGCGGGGGGGGCGTGGATGAGCAACAGGCTGTGTGCTGCTTAGCTGCCTACAGGGTCTAAACCACAACAATGGGTGATGCGCAAATTGATGGAAAAATATTATAATATAAATTTAATCACTGTGGTAGCTATTTCATATAGGTGAGTTCTTTAAAGTAAAGTCTGCTTTCTCTTTCTTGCAGTCCCTACTCAGAAGTCCAGAAGTAGTGCAGTTTCTACAGAAACAACAACAACTGTTAAGTCAACAGGCTCTGGAACAAAGGCAGCAACAGTTTCAAGGAGCACCTGGGTAATCAGAACAGATCAATGACCTGCAGATGAGTCTGGTGCTGAAGGAGGAATAGGATGTGTATTTTATATGAATACAAAGAATCTCAGTGTTTAAATGAAAACTAAAGTTGCTGCTGTTACATACTTCACTTGTTTCTTGTTTGCACTTTTGAGGTTTTGAGCTGCTTGGGTGTCTGCAAACTTGTGAGAAAATCTGGAGGAGTCTATTTTTTGATTCTTTTTAAAACTTCATTTTAATGTTTAGTTTTTAATAGAAATTTGTTTATATTAGTAATGTTTAGCTGTACACCCTTTTCCTACCAAAGTCTTCCACTAAATTAACATTTTTCTGTATAAGGATTTACTGTTAAACAAGTCACTCTTTGATGACAATCATTGAAGTCAGTCAGTTACTTTCTATGGAAGTTGTCAAATAAAGTCCTGAATTTGAGCCAGTCCAGTGGCATGACCTAACAGCAATTGCTCAGGGATATGAGAAACTTATGTCCAGTAGAATCTTGCACTAAAGGTTAAAGATAACGTGCCATCAAGAAGTCAATCCAGTGGCTCAGAAAAGTGCAAATCAGGTGATCCTCCTGCTATATATTCATTATCTGCAAGTTGAGTAGGTTTGAAATGCTTCATTGTCTGTGCAAAGCAAGTAAAAGCATTTGTGTTTAAAAGTTCCAAAAGAGATAAATGGCAAAAAACTTTAGAGGAGAATTAGGTGGAATGCATGCAACTGAAAGTTGGACCTTGTTTTGTGGAGCTATTTGTAAGGACCAACCTCTTATACATGAAATGTAACTTAATTACAGATAAGAGTATCACTCATTTTTAAGTGATTAAATTAAATTTTAAAGTTTTTAACTCATAACAGCAAATGCATCCAAAACCCAAAATGTAATTATGCATTTTTTTCCTTTATGTAGTCTTTTTCTTCTAAAAGAAGTATAGTTAAAATTCTTCTATTAAGACAACTGATACCTAATCAGCTGTAGTGCTTGACTTCCCAGGTTTTCAGTCAATTCAGATAACTTGCAATTGTTTGGGCTAAGAATCCAAACACTATATTATATATGTGTTGAATCCCACGTTTTGCTTTTAAATAAAGTTTTGTATTAACCTCTATTCGGAAATGTGGTTTATCTGAATGGTGTAGGTGCTTATTAAAGTACTACTTTGATATTGCAGCAGTTTGATCTGCCAGATAATATCTCTTCAGGAGTATTTGTTAGTCTTATGAATTTTTACAAGCTGTGCTTTGTTCGATAGGGATTTATTGTATTTAGCATTGTGTAAGTTGTTCTTTTTAAAGAAAAAAAAAAAAATTGAAAAACTTTGTATCAGCAGTTCCGGACCAGTAAGTGTTTGAGTAAAATCTTTGTTTTTCTTTAAAAAACAAAACCAAAGCCTGTTCCTTTTTGTTCTGTTAAATTTGTATGTTGGGTTTTTTTCTATACTAAAATGGCTAGCTCTGACTAGGTGGCATTAAAACTTTTGTGTTCCAAGGCTCTTGTTATCAAAAGTTATTTTAGTCAAATCAGATTACTCTGTTCAGTGTGTCAGAATATATGTGAAAATGTAATGGGCTGAAATTGTAGAATAACGTATTTGCTTTTGTTTTAAATGGTCAGCTTATGAAAGCATTTAGGTAAACAGATCTGATTCAACTTTTTAAAAATCACCCTCAGGGTAGAAAAGGGGCACAGGGGGTGTTTGTTAAGACAGTGCTAAACAAGTTGATTACCTCAAAACAAATGAAACTTGCTGAAGATGTGTGTGGAGATGTTCACCACAGTGCAGCTCACCTATCCTGTGTTTCTGGTGCTCTGTGATACCAGTGCCTGACAGGCTGGTGCAGATGTCTGGAGATGTGCTGGTAACAGGGCTGTCCTGTTTGGGCAGAGCCATGCGTGAACCCAGCAGTGTCTGCGTGGCTCCAAGACCATTATGTCTTCTACTGCCTTGCTTCTGTTATTGCAGAACAAAATCTGAATATTAGGAAGATTAAAACCTGACTTCTGTCACAGTACTTTCTTACTATATCTCTCTTTTTCCTTGAACAGTTTGAGACCTGCACAGCTGCAAGTCTGTCTTCCTACTAAGGTCAGTCTGGTCCACAGCTGAGGCTTCTGTTATTGGGTGGCATCACTGCTCATTAACTGCCTGTTAGATCAGGGCTGCCTCCTTCAAAAGGAAGCTGAACCATCCTCTTGAATCTTCAAATCTACCACAGGACAGTGAGGGATGCATATACTTTATAACGTGCAGATTTTATGCTGTATTAATTTTCAATCCATTTTATAGTGTCTAGCATCCCATTCTGCTGGACGTCTTGCCTCATCCCATTACTCGGTGAAATCACTGCTTCCTCTTGCCTAAGACTGACTTGTATGAATAAAGGCTTTCTAAGTCCTCTGGTTCCCAAAGTTGCTGGTGATCAGACTGGGACCTACAGCTTTCCAAGACCAATCTCTTTCAAAGAGAGAAATGGGAGACAACAAGGGAAAGAGCTCTTAAATCAGAAATATCTTTATTAACAGTAAAACACAAGACGTGAATAATCCCTTGTACAATAGAATAATTCCAGCCAAAGAAAATGGAGTGTGTTAAAAAGTGTATTGTTCAAACATCAGACTAAATATGTTGACTTCAGAATGCCTCAAATCCAATGCAGCAGGAGGAATGCTTGTGAAAATGTCCACTTGATTAGCAGTTGTTCTGTCTTTCTTGATGAGACAGGGGATGGGATAGAGTACTCTGCGGCTGATCGGTCTCTCAGGCTCCTGAAACTAAGCATGTCAGATTTTTCATGCTCGAGAGGCAAGAGTCCAAGTAGTGTTCTTTATAGAGTGATCTACACTGTTTTACAGAATATCACTAACTGTGAGTAATACTTTCTTCTGCGTGGTGCAGATGTTTTGCCTTGATTCTGATGGAACAGAGAGGGCAGAATTGTTCATAGACAGAAGTGATACTATTAAATCTATGTATGATTCATGGTTCTTTTCTGCACCAGACTGATAGCTTCTACTTAACACAAAAAACCCACACCCTGCTCAAATCCACCATTGGCCCCTTGACTGCATAGAACTTTGCAACCTTTTGGCTTCATTGATCCACACAAAAAGACCCGTTTCTTCACTTTCTTGTCTCACTTCTCAGCCCAATTTATATCACAGAGGTGATACTGAAAGGAGGGATTAAATTGCTAACACTGAGTTATCTGCAGAAAGTATGCTGTGGTACATTTTACTTAGAAAGTATTATAAATACTTAAAAACTCCAATTGCTTGAGTAAGCAAAGAAAATTTATCTGAATGTGCATTATCTCTGCTCATCAATGTGTCTGTTCCCTTACTCTCTTGTTTGCAAAGCATCTCATGGACATAACTGTGAATTAATAAGATGTAACACACACTTTAGCATCAAAAAACCACTTTGAAACATGATGTGCTCACTACTGTGAAAGTGCAAGGGGTCAGACTTTACCAAGTTTTTTCTAGCTTTTCTTTGCTGATGAGGTCTGTATTTAAAATTATTAACTGGTTGGTCTATTTCTTCCTATGCTATTCATATGCAATATTATTTGAATACTAACATGGAATATAAAATAGCAGCATCCATGGATAATAAAAACTATGACTGAAGATCTAAAAACTGTTCACAATTAGCTGCAAATGTTCACATTGGCTATAATGGAAGAGTAGCTGACTGGAGGATGTAGTGGTTATGTCTATCTTGCATAAGAGACATGGCCTGCAAATTAGGTTTGTTATCTGTACAGGCACCAAGTTTGCAAGCATGGCCCAGGTGCAAGTGGAGATGTCCTCTTGATCGGACTCCCACGTGCCCCACCTCCCTGGCAGGAAAGTGTGGCACCAATATGGCAATATAATGTAAGGCGCGCCCAGGCAAGCTGTTTGGAAAGCCCTGGGGTGAACAGGTAACAGGATCCTGGCTGCTCCTGGCCACTCTGGAGCTTCCTGTAAGTAGATGATCGGTACAAACCAAAGGCTGTGTTTTGTGCTGGTGCACAGCATGCAGAAGTGCCCATCTGCACTAGAGACACAAAGCGATTTCTCTCTGGTGAACAAAGATGCCCACTCAGGCTTTCTGTACCTTGCAGAAAGGTACTCCCAGAGCTGCTGTTAGGAAGAAGCCCTGTTTGAGTGACTGCAATGAAGCCTCCAGGTTGAGAAGCTTTTTATTCACAGATCCAAAGCCTCGTATGATCTCTCTTCCCGCTGCAAGATGGCACCAACTCTTATTTTTTTTTGATGGTGACCTGACCTCTTAGTTGCTCTCAGGGAAGGACACTTGTCCATTCTTAGTTCCTGTTATAAATGTTATTCCATAGTCAGGAGTCCCTGTGAAGGCTCCTGCTGACTCCATCTTCCTTTGGGCACTGCAATTTCACTATGCATGAAGTGAGTTGCTTTGTTGCAATTCCCAGGTAGACACTCTATATAATCTCTGTCTTTCAGTCATGTAGTTTCTGTTCAGACGGCAGTTTTCTTTGGGAGCAAACACTGAATGTGCTTACAGTGTCCTTGAATGGTTGCCCAAAGCTGAACTCCTCATTAGTCCTGCAGCGAGGCAGACGTTAATCTTGCAAGTGCAGTTCCCGGGTACAATCAGAGCCTACTCCCTGGATCACACCATTTGCCCCCACATACCTAATGGCTTAATTGGGAGGCTGGTGCACCCAGCCAGGCTGTGTGTATAGGAAGCACCAGATGAAGGATTGTGGTGGTACAACCTGCTCCTACAACCTTGATATGGTTAGTTTAGATGTGAATGTAAAAAGCTCTAGACAACACAATGGCTGCCCAAGCATGTACTGCCTTCACGCCTCCTGCAATGACCACTGAGCATATCTGGTCATATGCTCCCTCCTCCATCCTCTCAATGCACCTCTGGCTACAGAGACCAACCATGAACTAGAAGTCCTCTGAAAATCTTCTCAGCCCCATCACTGGTGTTTCTATTCACCCAGAAGGGCTTGGGTTCAGATGTTCAAGTAACAGCCTGCTCTGCAGGCTTCTCCAGAGCAAGGAGCTCTTGCCTTTGTCTTCGAGAGCACATGGAACACGTTACATTTGGTACATTTCTGATGATAAAAATCTATATTCTGGGCAGCACTTCTCAACTTTGAAAAATGGTATTTAATTACTCTACCCTATGACTCAATCTTTCTTTATTGTGTTTGGTTTTGGTTTTACTAAGTTAGGTTATGGGGAGCCAGGGGAAGAGGTGAATAGTACCAAGGATGTAACGTTTCTTTCCTGTGCTGAACACCATGTAGTGCTCAAGTATTCCTGAAAGCTATAGCTGCATCAGAAAAGTCTCTAATGAGCCAAGAAAATTGGCCATATACTTGAGACCTCTTCAAAGTTACTAAATTCGATCAAGCTTCTTTATAAATCACTTCCATCCAGCCAAGAAGCAAATAGTCTCTGCCTGAGCTGCCTCTGTAAATCCAGCTGTTTGTGCAACTCCTCAGTCGCTGGTGAGACTTTCTGACTCGTAGAGCTTATAGGCGAAGGTGAGTGTTGTAAGCCAGGAAAAACAAGGGCAGATGAGATAAAGTTACTGTCACAAATGCCTGATTTTCTCCATTTTAAGAGTTGTGTGGTGGAGATGATGTTTACAGTGAGATGTTTGCAGTGTTGATTATATACTGAGAGAACATTAATACCTCTTAACTCTGTCCTGCACTGAACTCATGCAGAAATAGCTGAGGATAAACATGCTTCATCCTTAAACTGTCTCTACTAACAGAGCGCTCCTGCCTGTGGCAGCCAGTTATCACTGAATCTCTGCACAGACCCACAGAATAATGTAAATTGGAAGGGATGTCTGCAAGGCATCAAGTCTGGTGCCCTGCGCAAGGCAGGGACCACTCGGAGAAGGCTGCTCAGGGCAGTGAAAGTCTTGACACAGTACCTGCTGGAGAGACGGAAGGAATTTCCTCAACTCCAGCTGATGTTACTTGAGGCCACAGTTCCCCTTCGTATTGCCGATATATTATCCTTCTGACTGAGCTCAGCAAAACATGAAATACTCATGAGGAGACAAGATGCTTGTGCTGTAGCCTCTGATGGGGAGGCAAAGCATGCGCCGCACTTCTGAATGCTACAGCCATTGCTAATACCGTACCTGATCAGCTGTTACAGTGCAAGGTTATGGGACTGAGCCATCAGAGCAGCAATGACACTTGAATGGCTCCATGCAGCCAGTGTGCCAGATTTGCTTCCGTCACCTCTGGATGCAAATGGCACATTAGTACTGGTGCTGCTGAAGAACTGGCAGCAATTAAGCAGTCATCTTCTCTTGGCTACTTAATAGGAAAACAAGTGGTCTACGTACCATGATGAATGTGCTTTCTTGCCACAGCCTGATCAAACTCCCACTACCACTGCCTGCTGATGCATGGTACTTCTCCAAAGAAACTTTCAAGAGGGTTTGACTTGTTGATGGCTCAAAAAACATTTAAAAAAATCTGCCTTCGACTAAGTAGTCTTGCTGTAAGTGGTTTTAAATCTCTCAGAAAGCCTATCTCCAAAGCTTGAGTATTAATGAGTGCATTTAAAGGCTTTAAATTGACTACAGGTTGATAGGTTCGTGAGGACCTTTCAGCAGAAAATATCTCCTTCCAAAATGGGGAGACATTAAAGTGAGATACAAAGTTACATTGCTGTAAATTATGAGAAATCTGAATTTTTAACTGATCTCAAATCACATAGTAGAGAAGCCTGTAAGAGACACTTTCTTCAAAAAGAAAGGGAAATAAATAGTTTATTGGCCTTACTCTTTATTACTGCATCTGGGGAGGGATCATCTTCCTATCTACTTGTTTGCCTCGTCCACTGTTACCACTTCTCACTTGTGATGTGAGCTCTCCCCTTCTCTTGGGAAGGAGCTGTCAGCTGCTGTGTGTTTGCACAGCATCTCATACAGGGGACTAAGCCCCTAGAGGCCATCAAAATAGGAAAGAGTTCACGCAGTGATACCAGCCATCCCAAATGCTAACAACTCTGAGATGGCTGTTGGCTTTGATTGCCCAGAATCAGGTGCTTCGATCAAACTTTCAGCAAATAAATAGTTAAATTTGCTGAAATTCATCTCATCCTAATGCAGAGATTTTAAACAGGTCAGAACAATCATGCTCCAGAAATGCCTCTTTACTTACTAGTAAGGGAATATTAAGAGATATTATTAGATGCATGCGTGGACTTCATTGAAGCCAAATCCTATTTGTATGAGGATTACTGTAAAAGTAGACATACAAGGAAAGGAAAAACTCCTCCGAATTTACCAACTTCCATTTAAACAACACAGACACTTACTGAACAAGCATCATTACTAGGCTGGGAAAGCCACCACATCTTCCCTAGGGCCCACCTCACCTACATTTGGGTATGTCCTACGCAGCAGTCCACATCTGAGCTAATGACACCGAGTTTCCCTTACACTCAGTGGAAAGACATAAGCATGCTCAGAGCGCAGTGTATTTCACCTACTTGAAATACCTGCCTTATGATGAAATGAATGATGCCACAGAAGAACTTGCTTCTCTTCACTGGCCATCCAATTTTCCTCTACAGCATCGGCAGGAAACTGGGTTCTGGAGCTGCCCAAGAGCAGATGCACCTCAGAACATCCCCCTTTGCTCTCTATGAGGAAGATGACAACGCTGGGAATGTCTAAAAGCAACCCCTAGGCTTCTCTCTATATTAGGAGGGAAGGAGGTTTCAGCCTAAAAGGCAAGGAAGAATCTAGGATAAAGGACAGAGTTAGATCCTGGACAGGAGAAGTGATTTTCTCTGTCCTCAGCTGCTAAGAAAGCAAAGGGATGAGCAACATGAAAAGCACAGAGAAATTACTGGAGAAAGGGTGCAATAAACATGCTAAAAAACGTGTTACCAGTACCTTGGTAGAGTGACGCTGATGACAGACGGAGCTGAAGAAAATGTCTTTTTCCAAACTGATCTCTCTCAAGTCTGCTAAATAGTAAATAGCACGCCTGGAATTTCTGTGTAACATTATTATTGGATTTCATTGCTGCAGGAAACTGTAAAGCTTTTCCTATCCCACAGTGACATTGCTGATGTCAAATAGTGACAGAATAGGGTTCTTCCCATTTACAAATTTCCTACATAACTTGCTATTACTGCTCAAACTTAATAATAATTTATCCTTCTGTGCCCTACAAATTCTGCAGGCTGAAGATACATTCAAATGAAGTAACCCTGCTAGTTTACTGATTCTTTTGCTCTGTTCATAATTACCACCCTGTAACAGGTATTACATAGCATCTAAACTACGTGGAAAGTCTTTTCAGCGAATGTTATTTGATTTGCATATGTGATGTAGCTGAAGATTTCAGGCATCCTCTTCTAATTATGCAGTAAGATGTGTAGCACCAGATATTGTGTGAGAAGAAAAGAAACACTCTGTAAAACATATTTTTTTTCTCAGGATACTTCTGGTGTGTTCTAGGGAGGAATGAAATTGGAGAAGTTATCACTCTTTCTGACCCTAAAAGCAAGACAATTTTCAGTGGACTGTTATGCCTGGAAAGAAATAATCCCCTACCCTTTCAGCAAGGTAATGGGGACCATCAAAATGTAATAAGAGTTTCACCTGCCTCCTCAGAAAAGGTTACCAAGTGAACAGCATTTTGTAAGGCTGGCTCTGTGGATGAGAGTATGGGCAATAGGTTTCCCTGCTTACAGAAGGACCACAGACAAGAAGCTTTAAAAAAGGTTCTGCGTATAGATTCACTCTTTGCTTGTTCATGGCTTACACTGCCTCACCATCCTCTGCAGGCGAGGCAAAAGCACTGCAAATGATGAAGCCTGTATCTAAGATGCGAAATCATCCATGGGGATGTACGAAGTGACTGGCAGGGAAGCCCCCTCTGTCAAACCCGATCGTTGCAGTCAGATCCTGAGGACTGGCCCAGCACAGGGGATGGACGTGGCTGACTCCCACCTCCTTCTCATTGTATCCTGTGAGCACAGGGCTTCCTGTTCCCAGTACAGAGACTATCCCAAGACGAATGATAAAGTAATTATTTGGTTCTTCAATGCACACTTCATTTCCCTTTTCTGAATCACAGTTCAAGTCCCTTTTAGACGTACCCTTGATATCAGCACAGTAGTCTAACTACAGACAGTCCTAACTTTAAAACAAACTACATCAATACGGTATAATGGATAGGATTCAGTTTACATGCCAGATACATATGCAAGTATGTATGTACTTTGCAAAAAAGCACTGGAAGTTAATTAGTTTTTAAACTTATAGGCATATATTTCAAATTTTTTCTTTTTTTTTTTTTCCTAAGGAGCTTGTTGCTTTTCAGTGCAGCAGTACCGTACACTACTGTGTTAACAGCATCAAACTACTCGAATGTGTGCAGAATGCTCTGATAAGGCTCCAGTGCTGAACGTGTCCTGAGGGCTCTCTCCTCCTGCCAAATCCTAGGGGAGACAGGGGTGCCTCAGCTCCTCAGAGGATCTGTTGTCCCATCGTGCTTTGCAGTAGGGAGACAGACTGGAATTGCAGTTTAGTCCTTCAGTTCACTGGATAAAAGTCATCTCTACACATAAGTCCTGTGCACCACCCAAGGTCCTCTTTTAGACCTGAAATTAGGATGTAAAATGGATATAAATGGTGCAGAGATCTGACTTTGGTTGCCTGCAGAGGGGTGAATTTCACCTACTAGGAACAGCTACAGCCAGCTTTCTGAATCTGCATGAAAGTGCTCAGAATTCGCACTGTTTACTGGCTTGGCTGGGGAATGAAGTTGCTCACAGGAAATATTTGACACTTTTGCAGGAATTTGGCTTATTTTGTACTAGAGAACAGATACGCTATACCTGAATTTCTAAACTTATTGTACTGGCATCAGAGTAACTAGAAACCACAAAACGTAGCATAAAAAAAAAAGGAGAGTAGACTATGTATAGATATATTTACATCTACATACATCTACATATAGAAGCTTCTGTTCACTGGAAATCCTATAAGCCGCTGCCTGCAATAGCATCCATCCTAAGGGAATTCTAGAGATGATTCTTAAGAGACTGAGGAGATGGGGTTATGAGGTGAGCCCATCTGTGTCAGCACCTTATCCAGCCATTGCAACGGTCCATGCAGGTGGATCTCAATCCAGCAGGGCGTGCTTGTAACATCTTGGCGATGATACTCTGCTCCCCAGCCCTATAAAAGCATCAAAGGACCGAAAAGTGAGTTTAAAAAAAAAAAAACCAAACATTATATCACAACTCCAGTGCTGACAGTCTAACACAACTGGTAGTCCATCACCCAAGTTCCCAAAATTTAATGCTTTGTCCTAGGGATAATTTTCTCCCAAAACTGCTCCTTCTTAAGGTCATTGTTATCATAGTTATCAGGGAGTCTATACTATTAAATTAAAAATGCTCAGCCACACTTCCAGGTGCTGAGACCAACTGGCATGGAAAGGCCTGTTTCCAAGCTCAGCTGCCTGCAAACAGCCCATGGGGAATGGTCCCTGCTGTTCACACCCCAGAGACGTGCTCAGGAAAGTCTGCCAGACTGATGTCTGGCACAGACGAAGAGCAGGCCAGACCCTGTCATAACACTTTAACAGGAACTGGGAATGATCCTGGGCACTGCTTCATCTATCAGTAGAGATGCATCCTACGAGTCTGAGACTCTAGAAGTTCTACGTATTTATCTGAACCTCTGGAAACTTCCAGCAAGGTTCCTATGTACAATACCTAACCTATGTATAGACATTTTCCATAGGTTTTCTATCCTTGAATATGTCCTCTTTTCCCACAGGATTTCCTAGCTGTCTGCTGTGGGAAGTACTGCAATAATTTCTCCAGTTCTTTCAGGGAGATAAGGGTTATGGAGCATCTGATGGAAGATGGGGATGTGGTGCTGGCAGGGAGAAAAGAGAACCACAAGTCCCCGCGCCTCAAGCGAGCACAGTGTCTGCTTGTTAAGCAGGCAGCCTGATTTCACAGCCACGCAAGACATCCAAGTCACAGCCCAAAGCCTCGCAGCTCACCGGCTCTCTCACTGCCAGAACTGAACTCGGATTTCCATAGGGCAACGTGCAAAACACGGTCCCACTGCAGGATGAGGCTCTTCATTTGTGGGCCGCTGATCAGAGAAGCTGAGCCTTACCTATTGTCATGCTAGTCAGGCAGGTTGATACGCTTGTGATGAAAAAAGGACATGGAGGTATATTAAGACTGATGCCTGCCAAAGGTACCTGAACTGTAGAGTGCTGAACAACTCGGACAACTGAGGCTGCTAGAACCCACTTCTCTAGATGATCAGCTGCAAAACTATGATCAACAACAAAACTAGATGCCATAATAAGTGGTCTGGATAAAATCCATTTGTACTTATGAAGAAAAGGAGGAAGAAAGCAGAAGACTAAGATATGGACCCACTAAAGCCCAAAGAGTACTTTTAATCAGACAGCATTTTTCTGACCTGCGGGGCATTTATCAGGCTAGCAAAGGCCTGTGTTCACAGGCACCTCAGATTTATATTCTGGAAACGTTTGCATAAAATGCCACTCTTTAAATCAGAGCAGTCAGGCTTCTGAGTTTGTGAAGTCTTAAGTACTCAGCTGCAGCAAAGATACACGGCCGGAAGGGCAAGTGTCAGAGGAATCGGTGCACCTCTCCTGACTGGCAGGATGCGAAATCCAGGGGAATAGGAATTACAGGGGTTGCAAGCACAACCTGCCCGATTTGGAGAAGTCTGGCAGCGCGTGCGGGTGGCTGGCCATCTCCCTCTGCTGGCAACTCCCAAACACTCATTGCTGCTGTCTCCGACTGCCGGCTGGAGCTCCCAGCAGGGGAAATGCCAGGAGAGCAGGACCCCCTGTGCCTCCGGTACACCACTCTCAGGCCGCAGGTAGCCTCCTTCATCCCCGGGGCTGAAATGAACCCGGAGGTGGAGCTCTCTTAAAGAGGGAATAAAAGGAGAACAACTTGCAAAGCTGTAGTGGTGGTGCTTTGAGCAGACGGTGGGAAGAGGGTACCAATACCCCCATGGGGAGACCAGAAATGTGCCTTCCCACATGGGGGAGATCAGCCGAGGGGTCCTGCTGCTCCTGCCAGCCCTTCCCACCTCCTGTGGGCAACAGCTCTCTCCAGCCCTGGGTCCAGCCACGTCCCAGAGTGCTGAGCTGCCTCGTGCTGCGGAGCAGGGCCAAGTCTGCTGGGTCGTCCCCTTAGCCCCAAGAGCTGGGGAAATGTGGGATGGAGAAACTCTCCGTCTCTCTACTTTGTGCTTCAGCTGCCTCACCTGTGGAGAGGGGACAACAGCCATCCTGCTTTGGTTATCAGCAGCGCTCCATGGATGGAAATTGCTGTCTGTTCTCACTGATGATACACTCGCATTTGCCTGAGGGTTGAGCTCCTCACAGCTGCTCCGTGGGCACACAAAGGGTATCAGAGGGGACAGGACCTTCACCTCCCTCTGTCCCATGTCCTGCCTCCAGAGATGATACAGTCCTGGCAAGTTTCTCATGTCTTGGTCCCTGCTCATCTCTGCTTCCCAGCTGGGAAGCTCAAGCATTGGTGGTGTAGGAGACAGGTTCTGCTTGCCCTGTGGGCTGTAGGTGACAAGCAGCATCTGGTCACAAATCAGGGGAGAAGCCAAAAGACTGCCACACACATGGGGGCTCTTGGTGTGTGGCTCTGACAGACAGCATGCTCCTCTGTGCACTGTATACCCAACACCCAAGGGCATTCCTGTCCCCAGACTGAACACACCAGGTCTCACACCTTGGGAGAGAAATAATTGTGAGAAGACTGAGTACAGGAAAGGGTTTTTACAGGCCAGGAAGCAAGAACCTAGGTGAGATTTGCATAGCCATTTTCCAAGGTCACGGGAAAGGGTTCAAAATAACTCTTTGCACTGGTCTTCTGGTGCCTGAGGCACTATAGTAGCTGCTATTGTTTCAACAAAGTAAGGTGATAATATGGCAGCAGTGTTATTTAGTGCATCAACACCACCATTTCTGCTGCCATGCTGGGCATGGAGGCAGATAACACATCAAAGAGACTGCCCCTGAGTTGCTGAGATAATGAAAATATTGCGTAACTGGCTACACTGCCTTTACAAACAACATGCCCATTCATGTCTTCCATTAAGGAAAATGTTGTTTGTTGGGTTTCTTGCTTTCTTTATTTTCCCTAATGTTTGCGTGTGAACAAGACGTCAGTTCCTTCCCAAGATAAAACCAACAGCATGGTCACAGGCAGAAAGATTTTGGCTTGGACTCCTGGGAAAGTTACAGGGCACTCTTAATGCTCTCAGAGAGTTAAGGAGATGGGTCCCCAAGACCCTGGAAAGAGTCAGAACCAGAAAGCTGCGTGGGACTCAGCTCATCTATTTTGCAGAACATAGGGGAAGTGAGCTTGAGCCTCAAGCAGTTTTATAGTATCTTAGATGTGAATTCAACCAAGCTTGATTCAGTCATTTGTATAGAATCAAACCTGCAAGACAAAGGAACATACTCAAGCCACTTCTTATGGTACCTAACAGGACCAACTTGCTTCTAATGGTGCAACTTCTCTAGTTTGCAGGCTGAACATTGCTGCCAGCGCTCCCCGGCAGCACTACAGGAAGTCAGTCTAGCGCATCTGTAAACAGTCTTGAAATACTCACTGTTCTCTGGGGTTTAGATGCTACAACAGGCACCTAAGTAAATCCTAAGTGCTAAAAGGAGTCAAAAGACCTCATTCTGGTGAGAAGGCCATTCAGAAGAATTAAGAAACTCCCACAAAGACTGATACATTGCACACAGAGAAGTCAGACTGTAAAGGTCAGATATTGAAAGACATGGAAACGGTGATGGCTTTAGTGGCCTCCTGTCTCTTCCAAATAACAGGGGGAAAGGTCAGATGTTCTTCTGGGTTTTGTATTCTGCTTGCAAGAAGCCCTTTTGGTAGTGTGGCTGGCCAGAGTGAATGTCATCAGAAATCAAGACAATCTCTTGCCAGGGATCAGACAGGTGGCAAACAACAATTCCCAGGAAGCTCAGTCGGGGCTGAAGGAGGACCCAGTGTTTTGTGACTGAGACCATACATACCAGTCTATAGTCATGCTGAGACTGTAAGTTAGTCTAGAGACATAAGGATATTCTTTTCAGATCTATGGCTCTACCAAGCTCTATTGCAAACCAGTAATGATAGGAGAGATCACAACTGCCTAAGATATGTGCTACAACATTTACATGTTGCTAAGCCCCTCTAAGCTGAGCTCTTTATGCAGTCAATGGGGGAACATCATTCAGTCTCTGCTTATTTTGCACAAAAAGCTTATGGAATACCTAATTTTTGGAATCTAAGAAATTTCCAGGTTGACCACAAAAGCTACTGATTTTAAGCACCTAGAAGTTTAAGGCAATGCTGGAAAACAGGCAGTCTGAATTGCTACTTGCAAGTTGGGTGTCTAAATCCTGACTTGGGAAGGATTTGATGAGGTCTAGTTTTGCACCAAAGCTAGCAAGTGATGGGATTTGCCTTTTCAGAAATGCAAGAGAAAACAAAGGATCCTTACTTTAACAAAGCTCATTCGAATAGTACACATCTTGGTCAGCTCATACACCACTTCAAAACCATGATTGACTGACTGGGCAAGCAGCTGGGCGAAGAGCTGGTTGTTGAAGATCTTGAGGCTGCAGCCACTGGGGATCTTGCAGACAGTGGCTGGGTGGAAACCATGCTGGTAGTTACAGTTGCGGCTTTGCACAAAAATACTGCTGTCACTGACACATTCAGCATAAACTTCCCCACCGACGTAGTAAAGATGAACACCTTGAAAAAGGAAAAATAACGTGTATTATGTCTCCATTGTTCACAACACACTTTATACCAATAATTCTTTAACTATTTTACTGGTGTGGGCATACAAGCCCAGGATCACTCCAGGCACTCAGTGCCTACACATTGCCTTTTAAAAGACAGCAAACGGTGTGTATCTCCATGTATCTGTACAATGGACCCACCAACGTTAAGAGGAAATTGTCATAAACACTATTTCGAGGTACTGGTCTAAGAGAAAAAGGTCTTGGTACGTGATGTTTTAATTTGTTTCTCAGTGAAGGTTGGTTTACTTCTTTAACCCAATAGCATAGTACTTTATGACAAGACACGCATACACATACATATACACACACACAAATATCAAACATATGTCAACCATATACAAAGCATGGATCAAAACTGTCAAAGAACTTACAAATCTGTTATGCATTACACATCTAAATGTATTTTCACTGTTGAGCACATGCACGCTGACCATGACCCACTTCATTGCACGCTATTTTTTTTACTACAGGATCCTATCTCATGCAGTTCAAACGCAGCATGGTGTGTACTTAAAATAGCTTTTCTATATTTTGCTTTATCCACCACATCAGAACCATGTATTTGCATTTACATGATGTGACTTACTCATCCGATCCTGTTCAAAGTGGCCTCTGGCAAGAAAATGACTGATTTCCTTCTGGACTTTTCAGTGCCCAGGTGACTTACCAACACTAACTCTCAAATTTTTACCATGCCTTGGGGAAGTGAAGATGGAAGCGTTTCTATCCATTCAAAGACTCTGGTCACCCCAGGATGTCTGCTTGCATGAAAATATACCTAAATTGGTGGGAGAATTTATCTTAGCCCAATTCATCAACCTTAAAGTTACGGATCTTGTGTATTGTGTAGGTGCCTTCTCTAGCTGATGAGAGGCACTGTGACCAGATGATTCACTCCACCCACTACAGAGGGCAGGCTCACAGCCAGCTTAAACTGATGGAAGTCTGTGCAGGTGCTGAAAAGGCTCTCTCATTCCCTGCCCCTGCTGCTTCTTCCCACACCGACTTTCATGCTGGCAGCAATGGCTGGGGACTGGGCCGCCATTCATATTGGGGAACTGAACCAGCTAATAAACTTAAAAACAAACAAAACAAAACAAAACAAGATTTATTTGCAGCAAGATCTTCATCAGTGCAAGGGTGGCAATGGGGACCCAAACTGCTTAAACGTGAGCATGAAACCACACCCTGAAGGGAGCCGAGTCATCCTGTGAAGCTGCTTAGACATTCACCCTTCCCATGGCTAGATTAGGTGAGATGAACGCCTCCCATGGCCAAGAGAGGTGGAAGAACTCAGTTCTTTGTTCTTATAAAAACCACCACTAAATAAAAATGAAATCCTCCTCTCTATTCCCAGGTATGGCATTCAAACCCTTACATACAAATGCACATGTTCACAGAGTCTCAGTGGACTGCCTGCAAAGCTAGTGATAACTATGCTTTAATAATTCAGTTGTAATTAGTTTCATTCCTGTTGTCTTTCATACAAAAAAGACTGGTTGCATATTCCCAGTCTGTTCATCATTCTGTGGTCATGACAGCAAGGGGCAGCAGCACATCCTTAGGACAAAACCTCTAAACAGAAGTGGGAAAGGCTCAGGGAAAAGCAGGTTGAGTGGGAAAGGAATCTGGGAAAAATACGCTCTCCCATAGACTTGCAGGGTGACTCAGACGGGAACCTTAAAGTCTGTCTTCAAGCCATCACTTGACTTTTACTTCTATGCACCCACGAGATCTCAAATTAAATGTGAGTGGTGGGGGGTGTGGCTCAGAGCACACGTGAGTATTGCACTGGGAACATGGGTGAGACGACAGCTCCATTAGACCAGTCGTCAGCTCCGGTCCAACTGCACCAGACATTATGGGGTGCTGCACATTGTGACTGCTCTTACTTGACCTATGTCTCCTTTCCCTTCTGCGGAAGATGGATAAAAGGGAAGGACTGAAAACATAAAGGTTCTAGCTGACCTTGATGGAGTCCATATAACTTTCTGAAATAAACAGATAGAGTGAGAACACAGGGTAGGGAGAGAAGAGTAAGGACATAAATGTTCACCACATTTCAAATCTTCAGGTATGGCTAGTCATTTAGGGTGACCACACTTCTGGGTGCTACGGTAAAAAATTTTAAAGGCTGGATTTTCGGAGTATACTGAGTAACCCAACTTCTGAAAAAAACCAAATGCTTTCAAAGGCATTGCCCAAACTGTGTACTACAATAACAAAAACACCAAAGTCACTTCTGAAAGCAGAGGCTACAATTTGCTTTTTCCTTGTGGACTTTTTAAAAGCAATAAGTACAGCACTAATGAAATGTCAGTGTGTATTTCCATTCTTCTGGTATTCATTCGCCAGAGACAAGCACCCTCAAGGAAGCCAAGCAGCTGAATACATATTTGTAGAAGACCAAATCAAGGGTCTGTATGTTTTAGTGGGATTTTCATTGCTCTCTGCAGAAACTGCAAATTCATCAGTCTCCAAGCGTCCACATCTTTTTGACACTTTGATCAGAAGTCCCCTTTTTGTCCTTGAAGTTTGACTGCTGAAACAGGTCCAATTGCTAGTAGATGCTGTGTTGTGTTCTGGATTGTTTTTAGCTTTGATGTGGTATTTCCAGGAAACTGTTTCACGTTGATATACTAGATGACAATTCAATCACATATCCTTATCCTACTGAGCTAATCTTGTTTACTCATTCTTTTTTCTCCCCTGTTAACATGTGACAATTGTATCCATTTCAGTAGCTTTCATCTGTCCAGCACGCCTTTGAACTGCACACTTTTGGAGCTGCTCTGTGCTCTTCTGCAGGCCTGTACTGGTGCCACTTCTATTCCACTTGAACATGTTTTTTTGAGATTTGCATAAACAGGGAAGAGCAGTAAAATTAAGGATCTCTGATATACTAAGCTCCTCTCTGGGCAACCTGCTCCCTTCCCTTGGGCAGATTCCTAGTGTAAGACTTTAAAGGACTTTTAGTCAATGAAGACAGATTGTCAGATTTGAATGGATGAGGACCATTAGCGTTTACCTCATTTTCTTCCTGTTCTGTCTCTTCCTCTTTTGGGGCAGAAAGTCACAGGATGTAACATCCTCAAATGACAGCTTTGACGAGGATCTTTTGTCATTTTCTTTTAGGGCCAGGCTCAGCTTTAACCTACACCTCCCTGACAGCTTATGCTGATAGAGAAGCTTTGCTTTATTTCCTGAGTAAGCTAGAACTAGATGTACAACTCATTTACACCCCTCACAACAAACTACTACATCAGACACTTGTAGCATCACACTGGCTTCACACAGTGCATCTACAACACAAGTGCTTTCCCTTCCAGAGAAAAGTGCAAGAGCCAAGTACAACATCTCCTGCACTAGCCTTCAGGTTCACTGTTGTTTGTAAAAACTATGTCACATTTATCTCTGAGCTTCCTTGTATTCAGTCATTCAACACTAGACTATCAAGAGCCAATTAAAATACTGCTCTAGGCCTGGGAAATGAGGTGAGGTTGACAAGATAATAGGAGTGGAACAATTAGAGTTAATTAGCCCAGTGGGAAATCCATTCCCAGGCAGCTACTGGTGAGAGGCTGAGTTGGCAAGATAATGAGTCTAGACTGGATATACCAGAACAGGCAAACCTTCATCTGCACAGAGAAGTGGCCGGTACAGGGCTTCTGACTCACTGCCACAAACAACAGTAAGTTCGGGGAGAATATCAGGCCCCACACAGCCCTAGTGAGCTGGGATGGAGTGTGTGCAGCCGCGCATGTCCAGGTGTGGTCTCCTCGTACTTGTCACCAGCAGCATATGCTCCTGTGTGCACAGGGTATATGTACACTAGAAGTGGAGCATACAAGGAGAACTGCTGGAGGGAGAATCCAAGACTTAGTTTTACTGGCGAGAAGTTGACAAGGCAGGGAATCAGATTGGTAGGGGGGAAAAAGCTACAAAGGCAACTCTGGTAGAGTTCCTCAGCTAAATGTCTCATCCATCCTCAACTACTAAGTGTTTCATCCATCTCCCTTTGTTATTTGGTGGTAGGAGAACCAGCCCTGAGGCACCAGCAATTATCCTTTTAGTGGCATTTCAATGGCAATATTCCCAGTTGCCAGAANGCTGAGTTGGCAAGATAATGATTCTAGACTGGATAAACCAGAACAGGCAAACCTTCATCTGCACAGAGAAGTGGCCGGTACAGGGCTTCTGACTCACTGCCACAAACAACAGTAAGTTCGGGGAGAATATCAGGCCCCACACAGCCCTAGTGAGCTGGGATGGAGTGTGTGCAGCCGCGCATGTCCAGGTGTGGTCTCCTCGTACTTGTCACCAGCAGCATATGCTCCTGTGTGCACAGGGTATATGTACACTAGAAGTGGAGCATACAAGGAGAACTGCTGGAGGGAGAATCCAAGACTTAGTTTTACTGGCGAGAAGTTGACAAGGCAGGGAATCAGATTGGTAGGGGGGAAAAAGCTACAAAGGCAACTCTGGTAGAGTTCCTCAGCTAAATGTCTCATCCATCCTCAACTACTAAGTGTTTCATCCATCTCCCTTTGTTATTTGGTGGTAGGAGAACCAGCCCTGAGGCACCAGCAATTATCCTTTTAGTGGCATTTCAATGGCAATATTCCCAGTTGCCAGAAGCCCTAATAAATAAAATGAAAATACATACTGCTAAATTAGAACACACAACTATAAACAACATTTTTCTCTTCGCTGGCCAAGTAAATAGCTTTTGTAAGGAGCTACTCTGCTGATTGTTATCCAGTCAGAAAAGAATCAGCTGCTTTTCTTCTATTTCAGAAGTAACCTCCAAGCTTTGGTTTTAAAACAAGAACATCTGACAAATCAGCTAGGTCTGTTAATGCAATGCATGGTTCTTTCAATCTCTGAATATTCCCAACGAGAAGGGATTTCCTCTCACCTTTTCCTATGTGTCTCCTGGTGTTTTCTATAGTAGAGTTGCGGTTTACATTTGAGAGCAGTCCTAGGCAGAACCTGTTTCTGTTATTTGAGGGATCTGTAAATCCATCTATAAGGATACTTCGAGAGGAAGCCTGGAAAGTCTCCCCTACCCGGTTGTTGAGTTCATAGTAGGCAACTGAGCACCAATGTTGGGGTTCCTCATAGCAAACAGGCCGAAAGTCTGTAGGAAATAAAATTAATCAGCTGCTTAGGTCTCAGTAATATTTTTTAAACAATCATTCTCTGTTTTCTTTCCTCCCTCCCTTCCACTCCCACCCCGCCAGCTCTTCATCTAAACAGTCACTTATGTCAAGCTTTATCTCAACAGCAGCTTCTGTTTCTTCTTAACTTTATGACTGAAGCCCCAAACATGCAAAGGGCTGGTACACCAGCTTAACTCTAAGCCTCTGAGGAGTCCCACTTGTTCTTTAAAGTGATAACTCCACTGCATTAAATTAAGCACATGCTGACATTCCTTGCTGAACCCGGGCCCAACCTCTACACTGAAAATAGTAAGGGACACATCTGCTCTGCACAGCAGCAGGAGCTAGGGATGACAGATGGTCTCAGAGCAAGTCGAAACTGAGCCAAGCCTTCAGCCTAATACCAAACTCTGAAGTTCAGAAGTAATCAATCACTCCCCCCAATTTTTTGCATGCTTTGGGGCTTTCCGCTTCCATGTGGGACCATAAGCAGAAATGTCAGCAAGGTAATTTCTTTTGGATCTACCCTTGCCCAGGTTTTCTGACTCAGAGACAGAGAAAGACTCAAAAATGTTACAGATTCTCTGAGCCTCATTCATCGTACAGGAATTAGTGGGAAATCTTATCCTGCCTGCCCGCCACAGGCATGTGAAACCCCCTGCCCCACGGAGCACCTCTGTGCATAACCTCTAATAAACTTCCAACTAATATTCACTAGGGCAGTGATCACGGACGGTAAACTATGGTAAAGAGATTAAAGTATCTCGACAATTTATTTAAAAGTATTAAGTGTCTGATAACTAGTTATTATCTGGCCATTCTGTGTACACATATGTAATTGGCACTGTCACCCTCATCTTCCTTCTGCTCCAGTTCTGTGATACATACATAGAATCATAGAATCATAGAATGCTTTGGGTTGGAAGGGACCTTTAGAGGTCATCTAGTCCAACCCCCCTGCAGTGAGCAGGGACATCATCAACTAGATCAGGTTGCTCAGAGCCCTGTCCAACCTGACCTTGAATGTTTCTAGGGATGGGGCCTCCACTACCTCTCTGGGCAACCTGTTCCCTCATTGTAAAACATTTCTTCCTTATATCTAGCCTAAATCTACCCTCCTTTAGTTTAAAACCATTACCCCTTGTCCTGTCACCACAGGCCTTGCTAAAAAGATTGTTCCCATCTTTCCTATAGGCCCCCTTTAAGTACTGAAATGCCGCAATAAGGTCTGCCCGCAGCCTTCTCTTCTCCAGGCTGAACAACCCTAACTCTCTCAGCCTGTCCTCGTAGGAGAGGTGCTCCAGCCCTAACATGTTCCTTACTGTTTCAGAAGGCTGGCATTATTTTTTTAATGTGCATGTGTGTGCACTGTGTTCAGTCCTCATGCCATAAAGGACATTTGTTTACGACTACAATATGCTGGACTAAAAGAACAATGGTGATTTTTCCTTTGCAGTAGCAGGAAGCCAAAGGAAAACCCAGCAGATGAACTCCATTTCTCTTTGCTGCTCTGCAGCAATGGGCTTCAAACAGTGGAGGCATCACCTGCCACTACTAGTCTGGAGGTAGTGGAGACCATGCTGGAGAGGTCATGAAGTTGCTTTGAGGGGAATGAGGAGGATCCCAGTCCCTTCTAGTCTGACCACCCATGCCCTCTTTCACTAAAGCATTCTTATATGAGGACAAAGAGTTTGGCCTTCTGTAAAAATCTCTTTGTACTTCACTAGAACATGTCCTTTTCTTTTCTAGCCAGCCAGTAATGTAACATTAATACAAAGATGGCAGTAAGAAAGATCCCAACCACAAGGCTTTAAAGTACTTGAAACCCAGAACCTAAGGTGATAAAGAAATCAGTTCTGATATTGATAGTGCTCTTTTGTGTTATATTGCCTCACCATTCTTGATTTGATATCTTTGTCTTTACAACGTAGATAACAGTGTTTGTTTTCATTAACAGCTTTCTAAATGTAGTAGTCCATGGATGCAAATAAGGTCTAAACTCTGTAACTTCGCACATAATTCACTAAATTCTTAAATCAACCTATTCTGCTAGCTAATGGATGGGCCTAGTACACAGCCTTACTGTAAAACTGTCTGAAACCTATTATTACAGATCACTTAACCTTCTTGTTCAAATAACAATTTTTTTGCTTAACAGTTTTTCTTTGAAGAATAGTACAAATGGTTATTTACTTTCAGCTTCTCCATCGGCAGATTTACCTCCATTGGGCAAAGACAGCACTAGTTGACTTTCAGCTATTGCATCCATTGACCGCCCATTGTGGTTTCCTGGAGGTTCTCTTGCATGGTAAGGCGGGGGTGGAGTTTCCACTATTAGAAAGAAGGAAGGAAAGAAAAGAAAGACAGGACACCTAAATCAATACATTGGTAAATTCTCTCTGGCTTTTCCTGGTGAGCACTTAGCACTTATTCAGCATTGTTTAGCTAGAGAAGAGCTGGAAACAGAGCACAAATCTGAACCTGACCTCCCTTCAGTCTCCAGATTAAGACCATTACATGTTCAGGAAGGCTGTCATGTTGGACATGCTGCACTTGAAAGAGAGAGGGACATTCACAACAGTGCCTCAGGCCTAGATTGTTGTCCAGTCAAGCTCTCTGTTAGTACGAGTTGTTACCCTAAGAAAGTAACACAGTTTGATCCTTCAGTTCCAGATTTCTCTCACAAATGTAAAACTTGAAGAGAATGATTTAAGAGCAGAAGCTAACTTTAACTGATCCTCTGGGAGAAAGCTCTCTTTCTTCACAGGCTATAGAAAAAGCCTATGGAAAGCCTTTATACTCTAAAATCAGACTTGGCAAAACTCCTTCCAGGTTTGTCCTTTTTACCTCTATCTTACAAGAGAAGGCTGGCCCTCTTCTGGTTTGTTCAGTCTCCCATCAAAGAGCAATGGATGTGATGAAAAAGTATGGAGAAAAAGTATCAACTCACAACCTGCCCAGCTCCTGATTTGTTTCATTTATGGCACAGTAAGCTAGAAAACAGAAGGTGACTCTATAGTGGGGATTCTCAAGAGAGACAGGAGGTTTTAGAAAGCCAAAGAAAAAGGGACTTCATTTTCATATTAGAAAATGCCGACATTCACTGCATAAGAACTAGAAGTATGTAGTTTTATTCATTTGAACAGAAACTCAGTGGGCTTATGTGTAAATTATAGCCATATACAAGTATGCAGGACTAAGGATCTCTTTAAGAAGACCAGGGTTTAACTTAGTTCCAGGTTGAAATTTCCTTTTGTGTTTGGGGTCTGTTGGCTGGCCCCCAAAACAGAGCAACTTCATCCAGAGTGGATAAATGTGGGCTGTCTCATAAGACAATCACTGAATCTTCCAAGCAAGTACTGCACAGGAATGTTATTCTATTTAAGCATTGTTCAGGATTTAGGAATTTCATACACTATATGATATTTCTAACATATAGATAACATAACCCTCCCACAGAAAATGCAACAAGCTAGAATAGTAAAACAAAATCAAGAAAGAGTGGAAGAAAATACAAGTCACAGAAAGGAATATGATGTGGTTATACAGGTATTTTTGATGTCTACACCTAAGCTAGTCACCATAAGCTCTCCTTATACCCACTAAAGAAAAACAGGCACCGCAGACATGGTTCATCTCAGCTACTTTAGATGTATACCTTAAGAAGCAATGAAACTTGTTCTAGGAGTGCCTGTTTTTCTCCACTGATTACAGAGAGGGTATAGACAATTGCATGAGATGTAGAAATTTGCATTGTTGACATCTATATTTGGTCACACCAATCCCACTCAAGGTTCTTGATGTAACTCCAGTTTGCTTTAGATAGTCTTCCATCCCTGATTGTTACACAGGCAAATTATGCTTATCAGCCGTGTACTGTGATATACTGAAGCTCAGGTTGAGCCACTTCCATTTTTAAGAAGCTTTGCAAGGTCCCAAGTTCAGCTAAATGCACGAGTCAAGAGTCATTACACAGTTGGAATGGGCCTGATTTACCTGTCAGGACCAGCTCCACTGAATCCAGCTTGGCTATACAGAGGTGAAAGAAAAAGATGGGAGAAGACAAACAAGTCTTACTACTTGATGAAATGTTTCGATGTTGCTAAATATGATTCAATCTGAAGTATAAATCTAGAGAAGAAATGAATGAAGGTCCATTCAATGAATGGAGAGGGAAGGAAAAACATCACACTGTGTTGAAAGTATCCAGCTTAAAAGGAAGTTCAAATCCTACAAATACCTTGTAAAAAATAAACACCTTTCTTGCACTTAAAATCAAAATAGGCATATCATTAAGGACATGAATTTAAATGCTTTGTAGTTGAGACATTAAGATTCTGACCTAAATTCATCCTTGTGAAAAAGTTGAGATCACTGAAACTACTTGAGAGTTACAACGAAGTGCAGAAGTGAATCTGAACCATGTTTTGATATTAAAGCTAGCTCTCAGCCATGTTGCATGACACCTTCTTTGTATATTTAACAGCAAAAGCATAGTTAAATTCTCAGGTAATTAGAACAGTACTAAGTAAGGAGTTCACAATGCAAACAATCTGAGTGACATAACCCTGCCAACCTCAGAACTGTGGAGCTGATGAAACACGTTCCAAAGTCATAGGAAATTGCCTGGTGTCTTCACCAGGTGTTGGGCCAGATTGTTAAACACCTTAATTTCCTGAAGGTTATACAGTCAGTGGGATCATCATACATTAAAAAATATTTCTGCATACCGATTTCCCCATTTTATCCTGCCTCTCTTGATGGAGTTTCTGAAGGTCCCTACCCTGACCATCTCTATTAGAGGTGTCTAACTTAGGTGTTGCAAATGCTCTTTTCCATGGATTGTATCAGAAGCTTGGATGGGCAACTTTAGGCAGAAGGTGGTCTGGCACACCTGCTCCGCTCTTCAACTTTCCCCTTACAGTAATCATGAAATCTCATTCAGGCACTTCTAGGAGCGGGATGACTACAGCTCTTAGTCCCTTGAGCATCTGTCAGAAGGACTGGGAGACAATACTAAGAGACAGTCACAAGAAATCACATTCCATATCCATCCAGTCAAACATTTCAACCTGTAGCTACAGCCTGGGGGAAGCACGCAGAATTGCCACCTGACCCCAGGCCGTGGCAAGAACCTCAACCGCGTCAGTTGGGATGTCTAAAAGCTCATTCTTACCCGTGAGCTGATACGGACTTCCTGGTCCAGAAGAGCTTCCTGGTGAGTTGGGGTAGCTGATGCTGTTAGGCGACTGGGAGAACATGTGGCTGGGTGATGATGGAAAAGGGGTGCATGGAGGATGCTGGAAAGAATCAGGATAGGTGGCATTGTGTGGCATCAGTGGCTCGCTGTGCAGAGAAGTGTTTCGAAACTTGGCAAGGAGGCTGAGGTGAGGGTTAAACTCGCTGTGTCTTGGAACGAGTACAGGAGGTAGGACTGAAAATAAGAACAGAAAAAATACGGTTAAAACTGCACTCTTCAAAGTGTATCTCTTTGTAAATTATAGAGAGGCATATTGCATGCTGCCCAAATATTTCTGTCTATATACAAGTCATTGAAGGACAACAAACCTGTCCAAAAACAAGACTCAAAAGCTGGTTCTTGGACCTTTTTCCCCCCAGATTTGCAGCCAGTTGCAGCAATTCCATATGCAAAATATGGACTCATTCCTGACTTGAGCAAGGTACCACAAAATTCACAGGTACGGCATGCGTACACATTCCTCTTACCGAAATGCAAGTGGCACATTTCTCCCTCTCAAAATTAACTATTCCTTCCTTCCTGAAAGACTGAACACATCGGGAGTTTGCTAAATATTATCACCAGGATTTGCCAAAAACACAGCCAAGTTTAATAACTATTAATACTGCTCCGCAATACATTGCATATTTTACTACCAGTGTTTTACAGATGGGCAAAAGGAAGCACAGACCAGAAGCTAGACACCAGATTTAAAAGGTTTTCAGGTACTTGAAAATGCTGCCAGCCAGACAGTGGGATCTTTGAAAGGAAATGTAAATGGCAATTCAAATATTGCAGCAATATTAATTTAGCTCTTGCAATATAGTTAGAAAAGATCTAGCAGGACAAGAAAATGTCAATGGTTGGTAGTCAAGACATGAAAAACGCAGGTCAGAAAACTGAAATCCAAATTAATCTATGTAAAAATTGGTCTAATACAAGGTATCGCCTCTCTTCACAAACTCTCTTCACTTCCATCTCATACTGTCAGTGCTGTTAACAGCATTGCTGCACTGAGAAACCTAAAGTTGACCCAAATTATTCTGGATTCTGACACATCAGGTGCGAGAGCAGAATTGGAGTCAAAACACTTTAGAAAACCCAACTAGTGAGTTACCTATGAAGATGCAGCCCCTAGGCTGGAACACAAAGAGGCTTGCTAAATAGTTCTGCATATGCGAGGCTTTAACTGGGTCTCCCATAGTTCTTGGGGGGAGAACAGCACCTACAACGGGCAATTCATGTACCCCAAGATTTCTTTATTAGTTACTAGCTCACGTAGTGCCTAATTATCTTAGTTAAGGCCTTAAAAACAAGTAGGGGGAGTGAATCTCCAGTTGCTATTGTACAGATCTAAAAGCCACCAGAGAAGATAAGAAGGCAGTTTGAGTTATTGTGACAAGGATGAATTGTCCCAACATCGGGAACAGTTCAGCAGGCTTGTATTGATTGACCTAGTGTCCAGAGTTCCTCTGGCCTAAAACCCAGCAGCATGTAATCTTTCAGTCTATCCTTACTAGCTTATGAAAACAAATAGCAATGTGCACTCCTGGTTATAAATGCTGACAGGAATATATGGTTTGAACGTGTTTTAACATATTGTTTGGGCCCAAAAGCTCTGTCTAGGTAAGGACAATTCTTTTTAGGTAGGTTAGCTAACACCTTTTAATTACAGTGAAGTCTCATTTATCCAGCATAATGAAAGACTGGAATAATTGCTATAAAGCAAATAACATACAGATAATGCAAAACATGTGCATGAGGAGAGGCTGTAGGAACACCCCCCTTAGAGTGCATCCTCATTCACATCGATTGCTCAGAGAGATGAGGCAGTTTAAGCAGGCGGAGGAGGAAGATCACTGCCTGGTACCAATGGCAGATTTACAGCTTCTTGCTTGATGTAGCACTATGCTGCACCCTGGGCGGGGTTAAACCATGCTCCTGCCCACCCACTGGCATATACCATTTGGGAATTTGTCAGTCACCCATGAACTGAAGAACTGAGCCCTAAAAACATACAAAAGACTGGACTGATGACAGGGGCTTCACTGCAGAAGTTATCTTCTTACCTGCCTGGAAACACAGGCACTGGGATACCTGTTAAGAGACTGTATGTAGACCCTTCTCTGGCCCAATGCATTTCTAATTAGCTTCTGGCCAGCACAAGGATGGTGCTCTGGAGACTACTTTCTTTCCTTCTGCCTCTGATATGCCCCTACCTGTGGGATGAAGATTTTGTTACCACCCTCTTAAGTCCTTTGGTACAGAAAAGTATTTCTCCTTCTTTACTGCTTCTTTGGCTTTTTAGATTTCGTAGACTCCCCAGGTAGGACTCATACAGGCAATACAGGCATTCACATCTGAGATGCACTGCCCAGTCCCCCATGGATATCTTCATAGCCAGTGGAGAGACACAGACTCTTTTAGAGCTCAGTTCATCTGCTCTATACTGGGACAAGGCCAGTACCACCACTGCAGATGCGGTTTTGGTGAGCTGGATCCCTCCCATCCCATGCTCCTGTGAGCAGCTCCAGGCTGTCAGCTGCTGCTGCTTCTGCAGTTTTCCTCTGCTGCTCCATGAAACTGGTATGATGCTTGCCAGGTCTGCTGCTGCTCAGCCAGCTCTGACCAGCAGCCCTAGAAAATGGGGAACTGGGGAACTGGTGATCCCTTTGCACCCAGCAAAGGTGCTGAGCAAGGGACAGCTGTGCTACAGCAATGCCGTGCAGCGTTGGGAGGTTGGCACCTTGCTGCGGGTACCACCGCTAAGGAAGCCGCTTTCTTCAGCCCTGTGAGAACTCAACGTGACTCCTTCTCTAAATGAAAGCTGAGAATCTGGATGTGTGAACAGCACTTGCCAGGAAAAGCCTTTGACTCGCCCTGAGTGAGTCAGCAAGAGGAATTTTCAAGCCTTGAACTCCTTCCCAGCTCTGACCAGTGCACTTTTAATTTCTGCTCTGCTGTACAGTTTTTGCCACCTCACTCAATCTTTCCACTGACTGCTCTGTGGCTGCCTAGAGGGCTAAAGCCTCTGTGGTGGTGAGGAATTCAGAGATTTTCTTGTTTGTGGCTAAAAATTCCCCAGAGGGCCTTGTTCTCCTTGCTCCTTTGGTAACAGATGCCACTTTCCAGGGCTCAACAGCTCAGAAGGAAGTGTGACCAGAGGCATGAAACTGAGTGACTGAGTGCTTTGGGACCTGTCTGTCCTCATAATTTACCTGCGTTGTCTCCACTCAGTGGAGTCCTTTTCTTCTACCTGCTATTCTCCACTGAGAGCCAGGGGTGGATCCTTCCTTCTATGCATGCCCAAGCGTTGATGATCTTTGCTCAACTGAAGACAAATATGGTCACGTCTGAAGTCCTGCCACTGCCTTTCCTGCACTAGGCTTTCTCCTGTTCCCTTTAGCTGCAACCGTTCTTGCTGGAAACTTGGCTGTGCCCAAAATCTGCAACTTCAGGTGCTAGTAAGAAAACTATCTGCCTCACAGTTTAATTCCAGGTACAACATCCACCCTGTGATTTCTCTCACATCAGCCCATCTTTGCAAAGTTTACTACCTTCAGAGACCTACCCTCCAGTGAGATTTCGTCTGTTCCCTATGCCCATGGCCATTCACAAACACCAAACATATGGCCAACAGTGAGAACATCAGGTGGTCTTCCAACTGGGAGGCTACCACATCTTAGTCCCACTCGGGCTTGATGAAAGCAATCAGTTTGTCTAAGTCAAAAGTTCATTTAGGCTCCTGCTGTCTACAGCAATGGTGCACACTAGAATTTGCACTATCTGCACAAGAATGATCTCATATAAAAATAATAGGGTAAAAGTTTAGGCAGCTTTTATGTTTTCCTGAAACTGCAGCTTCTCCTGACAACAAACCATTCAGACTTCTGACCAGCTCTTCGAGGCAAAACAACGAAGGGGCAAGCAGAGCCTAACCAACATACCTATCTCCTTTAGGCTAGGTGGCCTAACCCCTCTCTGCAGTGGGATGTTGCACAAATAGAGGAAATATGTGCTGCTTTTTTTCTAAATAGCACCTGCTGCTCAGCAGACCTGAGAAGAAATCTGCTGGGGACACTGGTAGCAGCAATAAAAGCTATGCATAATCTGTGCGGTAATGGTCAGCATAGACTAGGATGTGGCTGGGCAGCCTGAGGACACAGCAGAGGCAATGAAACCCCTGAATCTCAGACGAGAGCTTAAAGCTGCTCTCTAGTAATAGAGGTCTAGGGATCTGGCAGGCCATTAAAGAAAGGGTGAGGCCCTCCCATCTTTGACACAACTCATTCATTCTGAATAGAAGTTAATGCATCTGGTCACAGAGCTGTTGACTCAGCAAGACAGACTGCAGTGATGGAAAGTGAGCCCCAAAAGGATGGACATTTGTATGAAAATAATACTGGCTGGTGGATTGTAAAGAAATGCACTGCTGACTAATTTCATGGGTGGATTCTTTAGCTCCAGAGGATGAGATCAGAGAATTTCACATAAACCTAAGATCACCAACAGACAAGATGCAGAAGATTTCTTGTAGTTAAAAGAGGACTGTTGTTTAAACAGACTGGCACCTAAATCAATCGCTCCCAGCCTTTTCTGTGGTGATCTCACTGCTACCACTTTCTCCTCAAGCTCATTTCTTCTCTTGCCTCACCACCACCTCCTTGCAGCACTGCTTTCTAACTGCCTCTGGCCTGGAGCTGCATTAGTGCCACTTGCAGTGGTGTAAGTTACCTCTCCTGACGCTGCCCCAGCACATCTAGGTAGATTGTACTCCTTGCTGCATCACATCTTTAGCAGGGGGGTCACTCACTTGTGAGCTTCAGCTTCTATACTGTCCCTGTAAGAAGAGCAGTAGGGGTGAATACAACACTCCAAGACCAATTCCTGGGTCCTGTGGAGAACTGGCACAGCACAGCTTGCATCCTCGCAGCTGAGGTCTCTTTCACCTCCAAAACAAGGCGGTCACGTCCGAAGTGCCCAAAGTCCCTCCTGTGGGATAACCCCTGCACCCTGAAAACTGCTAGTCCATGTGAGTCCGCATGGGCCAAAGCTGTGCCCGGGAGCACGCTACCAATTCAGCAATACTCAGACCTTCACCTTGGCCCCGTCTCATTTACTAGTAGAGAAGTAGCCAGTCTGCTGCACAGACAAACAAGAGAGACATGTTCACAGCTGAAACCTTCTGAGTTTCAGGGTCAGAACAACAAGCTTTGGCAGCCATTTAGCAGCTGCTGGATTATCCCAGTACTAGTGTTTGTTAGCTGGCACTGAACAGATCAGAAGACCGCGGCTGAAAACAGCACTGTGCAGTGCTGTCAGATACCGCGCTGAGTAGACTCCATTAACTACACTGGAATTACACCAGAAGAAATGAGAAGACACTAAGAACTGCAGCCTTCAAAGAGAAAGATACACAAAATGGGATATTTTATGAGCATCTTTTCTTAGATTCTTGAAGAGTTTATTTTAGCAAGGCAGGAGATCAGCTCTTTCCACTGAAAACTGTTGACAACAAGCCCCACTCACTGCAGCTGTAAAATTTTAGTTATGACAATGTTTACAGCAGTTCAGATACAACTTCAAAATGACAGCTCCGCTGTGGTGGAAGGACTATCGGAAAAGGGAGCAGCCCCTGTTGTTTAACAAATGTTAACAAATGTCTTTCCCTTATTTCATCCGTGTGAAAAGAAACATCCCACAGTTCACTTATCTGATCCTAATGTCACCTCAGAGTAAAGTTCATGCCAGACAAAGAGTAATCACAGAATAATAAGTATACACTTACCAACCGTATCCATTAGTAAATTAAATTACTGTGATTTTTGGCAGCAAGGGAGAGCTAGGTTAGACGTTAGAAATCATTTTGAACTGTAAGGATAGCAAAGCAATAGATTCATTTGCCTGGGGAGGTTGTGGAGCCTCTATCACACGACATTTTTAAAGCTCATTAGAAAAACATCTGTCAGGAATGTACCTGGTAATTTGTTTTGTTTTGGGAGTAGGGGCAGAGGAGAACAGGATGACTGCTCAAGATCTCTGCCAGCCCTGCTTTCTAAGATCCCTGTAGCAGTCAACACCGAACACTATAATTTTCTAACAGCTGTTTCACTGACACAAAGCCCGATTAAATGACCCTTCAGTGAGGTCATAAGTTTTCAGTGCTGACCAAGTCCAGTCTAAAGAGGATCATCAGTAGAAAAATTCAAAGTTTTATGGGAACTTGGGGGATTTATTTCACATAAACTATCCATTCAGGTAAGTAAATGCCACTGAAGGCAGGCCACCAGGCACTTCAGGAAGAACCAACTGACCTGGTTTCATATCCACAGCAAAATAAGCCATCCCACTGCAACTCTAATCTTTAAAGAAAGAGCTAATGATACATTTTTCCTGTGGATTAATAAGTTGATTGTTGGTTTTCAGACAATGCAACATAAATCTAGCCAGTCTAGGCTAATCTAACCTAGTCTAGGATGGTGCCTAGACTTCATGCAGATGGAGACCAGTTTGCAGAAGGAGGGTTCAGAGGGCAGCCAGCACCCACGTCCATGGAGAGGAAGCTTGCTTTCAGCACCCTGGACAAGATCCAGGCGCCCTCAGGGGTTCGATGGGATGCGGACCCGCGAGGTGCTCCTTACTCCCGGCTGTGGGACCTGTGATGCCACCAGGCACAGAAAGACCCAGCGTCCTTCCATCAAATGGAGCCTGCCTTTTCAGATTTCAGAGCAGAACTCAGTAGGATGCACCAAGACTAGACCTGCCAGTGCAAGAGCTAATGGAGAGATGTGAATCATTTGCAGATGATATAATTACCTGGGGTTTCCACCCGCCGGTAATGGTAGGGGTTAATGCACACTTCTTTCTGTTTTGAGCCAAACGGGAACTCACAACATTCCAGTGGTTTCAACTCATGGTGAGATTGTAAATCAGGCCAGCGCCACACTCTGCAGTATATGACGTGGGGAAGCCCCTTGCGGTGAGACACCTGCAGTCGCCCATCCAAGGAACGTGGGATCGTGACACATTTACTGGGCTGACCTGGGCAGCTCAGAGCCCTTTCCAGTTCTTCCATGGCACCTTTTTTCTTCTTTAACTTCTTCACCAAGGAATCAACAGCTTTTTCTGCCCACTTTTCCTCTTCATCTCCTTGTTTCCAGCCCAGCAGCCTTTTCACTGCAGGGCTGGTGAAGGAGAACAAGGAACTGATAGGGGTGCTGGAGTGCATAAGAAGCGGAGATTACACACGAGCGTCAACGGAAGCACAAATCGCTCTCCTGCCTTGCAAGGCTTGCACGGAGTTTCCACAATATTGAGATGGACGCTTGCTTCAAGGAAAGTTTCTTCCACACATACGTTTTTGTAGTCTCAGGTGCTGGTTACAAGTAGTCCAACAGGGTGGGGCTCAGAACTTTCCAAACATCGAGAAACTGCTGATGAAGCCTGGAATAACAACACAATACGTCGTTAGGCTTCACACACTCCTTTCATTGTTCCTTCAATAAAATCTTTTGAAAGAGAAATGATTCAAAATGTGTATATAATTTTCAATGGTTTTCTGTTTGTTTTTTGCTGTTTATTTTGGGTCCAAGCCTCCCCTCCCCACTACCCTCCCACTCGTTTTAGAATTGGAACTTGGAAAGCATTAAGTGTCCAGTCACTTCAATTTGTGAGTTTAATGCACTAGGCAAATTGCTGCAGGGGTGCGGTTATATTTACTACAAAAGAAAATGTACCTTTTTTTTTTATGCTGGTAGCTGTAGGTTCAGCTCAAGCATCTTCTACAAAATGAAATCTGTAATATCAAATTTTATGGAAGCAATGAGTAGAATCTTTTCTGATTTCAACTCCCTCTCTGCCCCAACAATCTCGCTTGACTGTCAAGAGTTGTAAAATATTAACTGCAAAATTAATTTAAAATTCAACTGCTCACAGATTTCATTTAGTGCCTTTGAAAGATCTATCACTATTCTCTAAGCTTATTTACATTGTCTCATATGCGAGAGAAAACCTTGTTTGCCTAGCCAGTCTGTTTCACTCCCTCCAACAATTCAAAGTTTTTTGGATGAAAATCACAGAATTTTGGACACAGTTTGTGCTGGATGGATCCTGAGTTATTTCTGCTAGGAGTTGCTACGTCTGACAAAGTCCAACAGAAAGAGTTTAGTTCTTGAGAGGTTTTCTTTTTTTTTTTTCTTTTTTTTTTAATGTAGCTGGAGCCAGTCTAATTTTAGCTGGAAATGACGTATTTCCACTGACTGGAACTCTGAGGAAAAATGTCCGTGTATGTCAAGCTATCTACTTCTTTAAATATACTTCATGGACCCCCCGTGCATACCCAGTCCAAAGGTCTTAACTATACAGAGGGCACTTAAAGCAGGAGGTAGGGGCAGCTTCTAAATGGATGCCTCCAGAGAAGCAGCTCCATGACTGCCCTACTCCACCCTTGTGCGAGGACTTGGGTCCTTCTCGCCCCCCACCAGTAAAGGCCTGAACATAGTCCTCAGCACTACTTATATGCAGCCACTGAGGAGACAGAGACATATTGCCTGGTGTTGGGAGCAGCAGGGCTTTACAAACCATAGTATTCTGCAGTTTCCTTAAATGCACAGCTCTTGTAAGAGTTCAAAGGGCACTTGGGGACAATGAGTGCAGGCACAGGTACAACATATTGAGACAGGAGGCCAATCCCAAAGACTGGTTCCTCGGCATAGTCTGATATGCTCAGCACCACGCAACTCTGGAGCATGCTGCAGGGTAAGCACACGTGGCCTGGGGCATCAGAGCCTCTTAGACAACGAGCAATGTTTGCGAGGACCAATGACCACCTAGAGCTGTTTTCCTCCTAGCCCTTCTATTTTGTTCTCATGCCCATTCCTCTGCCCCACTGCGTCACCCTTTAAGATGCCCAGTACCCTGAGAAATGCAGAAACATGTAAACATAAGGAGCTTTTTCCCTTCTTCCATGAGAGCAGCAATGACGAGGGCAGGGGCTCAAATTCCCAAAAGCCTTCCACAGAGCTAGATAGACAGACTTGGCCCCACAGAAAAGAAAGCATAACAGCGACTCTTTGGCATGTCACAAGCCCCAGCGGCAGCTGCTGTTCTCCCAGGAGATTCATATTACGAGCACCAGGCAGACAGGAGACTACACGAAAATATGAACAGAGGGACTACAAAACTGGAAGGAAGAGCAGGCACATCTTCCTTCAGGCACCCACCACAGTACTGAGCTCTGGCTTATGCAATTTCTACATTATCAATCTATGTATATGTCCAGTTGTCCTCAACTGTCAAGAGAGGGTCTTGACAGAGCATGGCAGAAATCCCCTCACTTGTGCCATTCAGCAATCAATGATCGATTCCACGGAACTGCCCAAACTTGTCCCACCATGCAAAGAGAAGCTTCAGATTCCGGATTTTTTCCCCGCTCTGTATTAGTAAAAATCCAATGACCTGGAGCATTTAACTGGATAGTTACTAATGCCTCTTAGTCAATACCGAAGTCTATTCCAAACACTTAGAGGGTACATGTGAGAATGAAATAAATCCAGAATGATTTATCACAGGAAAAAACCCTCAAGCTGCTTGTAAAACATAATGTGAATAAAACTTAGGCAAGCAGTCTCCAGCCTTTGTGGGAGCAGGCTCAGCCTACAGAGCCCCCCTCCAGGCACCCCATGCAGTGGAGGTGTCTGTCCCTTGCTGCCCAGGTGAGAACGTGGGGAGGATCCACCACCACACTGCTGTCATTGCTTGGCAGCACCACCCCCATCCTCATGCAAGAAAATGAAACAATTCTGGGATCTCTGTGGATCAATCCTGAAAGCAGCAGCAGGAAGCGAGAAGAGCCTGGGATGAAAGCTCACAGGACCAGTAGTGATGTACAAGTCTCTGCTCCAGGCTGAGAGGGAAAATGGCTCACGCTTCTTATCTGAGGGGGTCTCCCGGGTGTTAGCATGTGTAAACAACTGCCCCTGATAAGTTAATGCAACATTACAATCATCAGATATGAAAACATACATGTTCATGTAAAAGTATTGTCCCAAGATTTTCCTTTCCATTTTGACCAAGGTTTTAAATAAACACATTAATCTCGTTCAGTCAAATTAAATAACTCAACAGTGACATCAGTATGAGTCTGAGCACTATTGTTGCTAGTGGGAGAGTTGCCAAGACTATGTGTATAAAAGCAAAAGCCATGCTTTGCAGACCATGTGATGTAGTCTCAGATAAATACATTGCACAATTTCCTACCGCGCTCCCCCCAGTTTCTTCTAAAATCTTTTTTTCCCCAAATTCAACTGACGTATAAAATATAAATGGTATTAAATAAACTAAACAGCTTTCAAATAACATTATTATCAGAACATCCCAGTTTAATGTTATTAAATTACATAATACTGCATATTATTCAGCAGCCTAAGCCATGTCTTGCTAGGCTTAGATACTCCATTATGAAATACCTAGGCAGATACTCTGCTCCAGGGCTGTAATGATAGAGATGTCAATTCACAATTTAATTTTAACAATCTTTCAGGACAGTAGTTGCTTAAGCTGTATGCCTTTTGTAACAGGCAACTTGCCTACCCACTGGCAACTTCCAGCATTGAAACGTTTCAAAACCACATTTGATGTATTTTCTGTGCTGATGATCCACCATGTTTCTCAATGCTCACCGCTTGAGAGTGGCATGCGGGGAGGGAAGTGTTACGGTTTTGATCCATAACCTCACCACACATATCAAGCCTTGGGCCATACCATGATGGAAGTTCTGGTCTGGTCACCTCTATCTCCCTCAGTGACAATATGATGTACTATTGTCAGTATGAGTCAGGCATCATTCAGGGTACATCCCTAACACGATTCCCTCCTCTGGGACTACAAGGCTTTGTCTATCTGCCAGGTAAGTAACTGGTCAAGACCAAACACGGTCAAACTTCCACGCTGTAAATCTTTATTCCATTGCCAAGTCTAGCCTAAGATCTGAAGCTTGCTTTAGGCGAGAGAGAGAAGACATATGGCATGTGAGCATGGACCCACCCTTTTGTTTCTGCGGTCTGCAGGAGCAGGAGAAGGAGAGACTGGAAATGCTTCAGCCCAGTTCACTTGTTCCATTCTCCCTAAACATAAGGCGCCTACCTTAGCTATGGCTACACTAGTGCTGGGGAACATTTCTGAGCATGGGAACTTGGTGATCTATAGCATAAATTATTACCACAGTATCTGGAATGGCTTTGGTCTGTGCCAGTAGCACTCTCCCAAATAGCTCTTGTGCATGGTTCAGGAGTTAGCAGGGACCATGGGTCACTCCTAATAAGAAGTCTGCATAGAGCCACCCTGTTTTGGAGGGTGAGACGGCTGTTGCATGGAAGCAAGCTTCTCCATCCCAGTTGGCCTCAAGGCTAAGAACAGTATCAGGCATGTTTCACTTATTAGTATGGAAACAGCCTTTCAGCAGAATTTACTTGGCCACATAAACATGTCCAAATTGTTGACATTCGTATCTGATCTAGTCACCCTCAAGTCCCTAAATATGTACTTGATAAAAACGTGTGTATATGGCATGAACCATTCCACCCAAAAGTAAACACCTAGAGAAAGATCAGCAAAACCAGGCACTGCATACAGCTAATGCTGGGTGAGATGAGTCTCACCTCAAGTCTGAATGATTGCGAGGCTAAGACCCAGCAACATGGACACAGAGTGAAGGGGACTGGGATACCTTCTCCTACTCCTAAGCCCATTTTTCACCCCTCAGTGTAGAATTAGCCTGTAGGTCCTCAAGTTAGGAGGAGAAATGTGTTCCTCCAAGAACTTCACTGCAGTAACTTCCACTGTGCTACTAAAGAGCCTGACACACCAAGAGCAGAGAAAACAGATGAAACACCATCATCATGGCCTTGCTGATTCCTGACCTGAGCCAGGTCCTGCTGAAGTCAGTAAGGGGGGTTCCAGAGCTCGTGGAAATTAAACGTGCCCTCCTCTGTGTCTCACATGGCAGCATGCTGATGCCTCCATTATAAAAAGATTTTGGGAAATTTAGATTTCACTTAATGTAAAAAGGATCCACTGCATTGGGGAAGATTCACACCACCCCTCAGCAGAATGTCTGTGCAGGCCAACACGCTGATGAAGTTCCCCTCTAATTCAATTCCCATGGGCGTAGCAGCGGAATTGTACCAGTCCTTGTTACATTTCACTCCAAGCCTTATGCAGAAGTCAGAAAGGAAAATCACGCAGATGCTAGTGAAAACAGGCTTAAAACACAACTGTGTAAAAGCACAGCGCCTAACCTCCCTCAAAATCGTATCTGTGCATGTGTGTGTAAGTGCATGTGTATGCAGATGTGTGTATGCATCAGGTCTTGGAATAAAACTCCAAGACACAGCCTCCACTCGGAGTGCCTGCCTCGGCTAACTTGAGCCATGAGAGGCATGGCTATCAGTCTCGAAAATGGCTGACATCATCAGTCTCTGTGTCACTGCAACAGCCAAGTAAGGCCACAGAGGGAGATTTCTCAGAGGGTCGTCTAGACATAAGCTGTGCAGTTCTTGGAGATGCACACGGCTGGAAAATGGAGTAGTGAGACAATTATAGCTGGAAGTCTGCCGCTCAGTGACTAAATCATGACAGAATTGGAAGGGAGAAAATTATTTCAGTCAAACAGCATAAAGAGGAATGCTGTGAACATGCACTTGGTTAGTTATTTTTACCTAGCACAGATTCAGTTACTTCCACCTACTATGAAAGAGAGAAGCATGCGAGTTTTCTCAGTGTAATTGAGTCTTGATTTGGTTTCAAACGTGCCCAGCTGGCAGCAGCCAGCGTGCACCAAGGGCTGGCAAAGAACTTCCCAGGTCACATCATCACTGGCACTCGCTATGGGGATCTTCCACACTTTAGGAAGGGAAAGGGTTTTAACATACATACATACATACATACATACATAAATAAATAAATGTGTGTTTACAAATACTTGGACCTCAAATGAGCGAGGAACCTCAGCAACCTTGCCCTGGGCCTGCTCCCGCACCCTGAGCCTGAAGCACCAACCCTGGCACCAGGGTTTTGCAGGCACAGCAGATCAGAGCTGGGCAGGAGAGGTTTCACACTTGCATTCACTCCGGAAGAGTGGCGTGGAAGTGCCTGAGCTGCACAGCCACCATTGCTGCTGCTCCAGTGACCAGCTCACGGCTTGGGAACGGTGGCCACATATTACTCTTGACACATGTAAATCACTTGAAAAGACTCACGTTCCACTTGTGGCACCCACATCATTTGGGATCCCTCAGGGCTTCTTCTTGTGCTTGGGACCAGCCAGACAAGGGTGCTGCTATGAACCTATCTGAAACCACTGTCTTTTGCACCCAACAAAATACAGTGAATGAATTACTCATTACAATGTTACCGAGTTCTCCCACAACCACAGAACCTGACACCCAGGGTTTTAATTAAATAGGATGTAAAGAAGGTTGTTCTTTTTTTTTCATTAAGAAACTAAATTTCTTCCTGGTTTGACACTGGACTGCTCCAATTGAAAACAGTTACAATGATAGGAGGTAAAGTACTTGAGACTCAAATTTATCCATGTTTCACACAGCCCTGGCAACATCTCATTGTTTATTCCTATAAGCTTAAATGAATAATGCAAACTTCTGAAATTCATTTTCTCTTTTTTTTTTTCAAGTTTGTTCTGAAAGCCCTTCTACATTGAACTTTATCTGAAGCCATCAATACCAAAAAGCAAATCTCACAGTGCTTCATGCCTCTCTGGCCACTCGTTCCACACTGTGGAGTCTTCACTGAACTCACTGCCTCCCGGATAAAATAAGGACAAAATTTGATGCCAGTGCCTAAAAATCTATGACATCCAAATAATTTCTCTTAGCTTGTGGAATCACTCAAATATTACCTCATCTACGCAGCATCGTTCAGCTTCTCTTGACAGGAATAACACATTCTCATTTGATATAAAGAAGGAAAGATTCAAGTATATAAGCTGCACACCTTAAAGCAGCTACATACATTTCCATAGGCCAAACACCTGCGGATGTGTTTAAGAGGCGTAAATTCCGTCACAAAAGAAAATTAAGTACCCAGCTCACTTTTGATATGTCCGTGATGCCTGACTGGGAAGGGAGGTACCAATTCCTGTGGTGGGACTGCTCTGGGTGAGCACGACAGGTGCTTCAACAACGCTTCGTTAGCGTGACTTAAGATGGGGAGAAGAGAGGGGCATGGACATGGTAACAGTACGCCAGTGTGCAAAAGGCTGTTGCAAGCAGGATAGGGGCAATCTGTCTTTATGTCCACTTGAAGAAACAGGGAGAATATATGAATAGGATAGCTATGTGTTGGGATAGTTACTGCTGCTGGAGATCCGTGAGTGCAGATTACACAGCTTTCTTCAAGAATGACTGCGCTGCCCTTGGGGAGGAAGAAGGGACTGAAAAATCCCCTGAGATGAGCTCTTCCAACCCTATGTCCCCTACTATGACCAAGCAAAAGAGCCCCTCTCTTCAGGTGCAGCACTAGGCTAACATGGCTACGCTGGCTTTAGCCCCTGGGCTACCTGCATCCTGCTGCTCGGGGTAAACCCAAACCAGAGGGATGGACATTCTCACTGATTTTTGCCTTTGAAAATCTCCCACAATATCTGAAGGCACCTCACAATATTACCACACCCAAAGTCTGTGCAAAAATATGAAACTGGACCAATTTATCACTATGATCTCTCTTTGACTGCACTTCCTTCCTTGCTATTAATTTTTAAAGGAAACTAGCGACTGTGGTGTTTATATGGAGTGAACCGCACTGTGTTCCCTGGCTGGGCCACACCAAAGTTTCTGAGATGCAATCCCATAGGGACACATCCTCTTCTCTGCTCTACGCCCTGCTCCCCGCAGGCAGGAGGAAGACCCATTCACCCAGTCCCTGCCTTATCCCTTCCTGTGGCTGCCTTGCTCAGGCTCAGACCGGCAGCTCTGAGGAAGAGCCCCTCTCAGCTGCCTTCTTCCCACAGAGCCAGAGGCTAAGGAGCACACATGCCATGGAGGAGCTCCAAGGACATATTTGTGGGAGAAGGCAGGAGGCAGTGGGATATGATGGGGAGGTGCATCAACCTGCTCGGGGGAGCCAAAATGTCTTCTCATGGCTCTGGTTATCCCCATTTTATAGACAGTCGGTCCTGCATTCCTCACATACCCACCATTCCCAGAGAAACTGCAGCAAAGCCCATCGGTGTTTCTAAAAATGGAACAGTTGGAAATACGCAAAAAATAGAGTTCCTGCTTTTAAAATAAACGCTGACTCGTCCCTAATACAAAGCATGCAGCCAAGTGCCTCCAGAACAAACACTTCACAAAGGAAGAAGGGGACTAGAAAAGAATTTCAGCTTCATTGCTGGCCTAAAGTTTATATCCACACTAATCGGACCCTGTAATCCTCGTTATCAATCACTGGCATTCTTGGAGCCATTCCCAAATACCCATTTTAGGAAAAGGATTTGCTTAGAGTTAGACGTTAAGAATGTTGTGAATAAGGATACATCTAAAGAACAATTACTTCACCAAGGATGTGGTGCTCAAGTAAGATGGGAACCCTTCCTGAAAGTTTAGTGTCTTAAGTTGTTAGAAAGGAATGCACTTTTGGAGCTCTGGTTGCACATTTACAGTGCACACAGGGGAAATGAATAAAGCAAATGTTCTCCTCGTGGTGCACGGTAGCACATCCCATCTACCTAACAGGAGACCTGAGGGCCAGCTGGGTGAGGTTCAGCACAGTGCCGAATACCTTCATTTCCTGGGGGAATACACAGAAATGATGGGAGGCTGGCTCCTGCTGGCAGATCTGCAAGGTCTGATCCCGGCGATGGAAACTGGCGTCTGGTTCTCCCCATGCAAGGACTGCATATCATGCTTTTGAGATCTGCTGCCTAGTTGTGCCAGGTATCTAATGCCACAAACTCAGAGATAACCTGTGACACCAGGAGTTAGCTGGGGAGTCTGTTGCCTTTAAGAACCCCACATTGACAGGGCACCCCCAGCCATGCTCCTAGCTGTAGCCTGGCACAGAGGGTCCCTGCCTAACACCTAAGGTCCCAGAGAAAGAGACAGACATCTGGGAGGTCTGCCTGATGGATTACTTACTCAGTTATCGTGTTAACTTTTGCAGAATATGTAGCGACACACAGCTTGGCAAGTGAAATATAGATCAATAGATCATATAGGTCATCAATAAAACACTCAAAAGGAAGAACTTGAACCAAGTGCCTCTTCTCTGACTGACAGCAGGCCTGGAGAGGGAGCAGCAGTACTGATGGCCACCTCTCCTTCCTCCCAGGTGAGAAAGCCTGGCCAAGTGCATATGGGAGGATACATCTCACACACAAAAGGCTTTCCATATACATCATGTTAGCAGTTTTCCATGGAATCACATTAGCATTTCATTGTGTTCAAACCATACCACATTCAAATCTGTTTTTCCTAAAAGGCTTTCATTGTGCATCACTGTGGGAAATTGCTAATGCAATAAGATTGACATATAGGTTCTCCTGCATGAACATCCGCAGTAATCTGTGCTAATTGAGCCCTCAGTGGCTTGTGAAACCCAGCAGGGGGGAGGAAGGGTGGAGCATCTACAGGGGCTACATCTTGGAGAACTGCAAAAAATAAGAGTGTGGGGGACAGGTAAGCACTAATATTAGTGTGTTTTATCCATATGATTTGGTGGCAGGGGTTGCCTTGGACAAGGGGCCAATGCTTCCAAGCAATAGCACTGAGGCATTTTCCATGAAAAATACCTGGATATGCTATGGAAGTTATTTCACAACAGGACTAAGAACAAAAGGAACAGGAACTTGTCTATCTAGTTCCCTCCTGTGGGGGGAAAGGAGGAGACGGCTGGCCATTCCCAGTGGCTTCAGCTGAAGATGTGGGTGCTCGGCTTCTCTGCAAACAAGAACACTTGCTTATGAGATTAAACAGGCTTCATACGCCTACATTTGAGCCTGGGAGTATAAAACGAGGGCTGCATTCTCTTTAGCATGTAAGATAAGACAACATGCCATGCTAACATGCAGCTTCAGAAAACACATAATACTGAGCAAAAGGCAGAAATAGGGCCCTGAGTCTTTAAAAGAAACATATCTCTCTTCTGCAAACCCACCCCAGGAGTCCAAGGAATACCCCCATCTCTCCAGGGCTGTTTCTGCCCTTCCTCTCCCCTCCTAGCACTCAGCTCTGCGCCACACAGGCCCTCCAGCCCAAGAGTCCCAAGCAGGTTACCACCAAGAAGCCTTGGTCCCAGCATCAGTCCTGTAGGACATGCAGCAGGGCAGGCTTGGGATCCACAGGCTGCTGCCTCACACAGGAATGAATTTTGGTTTCTCTACTCTAGATGTCCCTGTGGAGGCCTCATGACAGTTGTGAAGTAATTCAAGATCTGTTGATGAGAAAGAGATAAATTAGCTACCTCATATGTGCTGCAGGGTAAGAAACTGCACATTGGCAGCTGGGACAGAGTAATTTGACAGAAACAAGTAGGTTTGGATAGGCCAGTCCAGCAAATAACCATAAGGCAGTCTTGAAAAGCCACGTGAACTGCTTGTGCCTCTGGTCAGTTCAGCGCCTACTGGGCAGCATGTGGGATCGCATCCTGCCACAGCCCTCTGGGTAAATGGTTTTCCCTCAGGTGCCTCGATTTCTGCATCTGTCATACAGGTACCCTGATGGGGACAGCTTTGTAAAGCTCTATGAACTCTCCTGATGAGGAACGCTGCACAGGAATGCTTAAAAAAAAAAAAGGTTTTTTTGTTAGGAAAGGCATGGCAGGAAAACACACACAAAAAGATTAAGTATTGTTGAAATGTACTGACCTCAGCAGCAGGGTTATTTGCGTTATAAAGGATTCTTCATTACATGGAGCTTTGCTATTAGCAGACACCACTTTCCAGAAAGGGTACCACCACCACCAGCTTCCTGCCGGCTCCCTGCCTGCTGTTGTTCACAGCACGGCTGTGTGACTGACTACACCACCAGACCGAGCAAACACAGAATAACCGTTATCAAGAAATGTCCAATCTTGCTCCTATTGTAGCCAGGTAATGAGGGTGAAAAGAAGCCTGAAGCAGAACAAACTGTAATGACCCAAGGGTCTGTTAATTTTCTTTCCTCCTCATTTCTCTCTTTCAGTGGACGGCAAGTTTGAGGCCAATAGTTCTGAGGAACTCTGGAAGTGGGGAACATTTTCAAAGCCTAAACAAACACCAGGTGTATAGAGAGACTCCAGAACAGGAGTCTGCATGGAGACGTTTCAGAAAGAAAAGCAAAAGACGCACGATTTTGGCAGGGGTCATGCTGACTGGGAGCAGAACGTAGGTGGGAGAAAAGAGCTTGTTGGGAAACGGGAGGTTGCAGTATCAAGCTGGAAGGTTGCCACAGTGTGGACTAATGCTTTGGCAGCTGCAAACAAAAGGAAGGAGGAATGTAAGAAGTAACATGAAGAAAAAGTGTCAAGAGACATCTGGGAGTACCAAGACCTGTGAGGAAACAGAAGAGTCAAAGATGATGCCAAGTTTGGCAGAGGGGACGATGGTGATGCTACTGACAAGGAAAAAGAGTGGGAAGGAAACAAGTTCTGGAGAGAAGGATGTGGGAAAGATAAGGCATTTCTCCTCCCAGTCAGAAACACACTTCAATCTTAATGCTGTCTCAGAAAAACAGAGATCGATTATCAGATTTTCTTCTGTTCCGTTTTGTGTTTTTACGTAGGGGCGACTGTGTAAACTGGGAAATTAACTCCACTCTGTGTCCACCTCCACCGTGTCCTTGCTGTGCCCTTGTCCAGAGGAGCTGAACCTCAAAACAAACTGCTCAACCTTACGTCTGTCTAAGATGTTGCAATAGTTCTTGCAGAAACCTGCAAGTGGTCCTGTAGAACGATCTCTCTAAAAATCACAGGTATCTGCACAAAACTTGGGCAGATAATGTTTCAACCTGCTTCAATTTAGATGCATACACGTATTAGTCAGGATCTCAGTCTGGGTTCTGATCCTGCAGTCTATTAGATCCACTCATCTGCAAAAGCACAGCAAGGTTTTCAGCTGCTATAATAAATACACAGGGCCCTAGAATCTTTAGTTTACCTCTTCATCTGTAAAATTTCCACAGTATTAACCATTCAAACATTATAGACAAAATATAAGATGGGAAAAAATTGGGGATATTTTTGAAAAATTAGTTTTATTATACTGTACTCAGAGTCTAATGCTTCCTTGCAACAAATGTTCTCAAAGACAGCAATAGGACAGCAATGATTCTCTCAGATTGTCATTGTTATTACTATCTTTTGCTGTTAATGTACAATAACACTAATGAATCTTTATACCTGCCTGCCGCAGGAAACCAGGCAGTCTACCGTAACAACCTTTCCTATGTATGTTTTTGCTGTGCTGTTTTCAGTTAAAATATTTATAATGTTTGGGTTTTTTTTCTTTCTTCCCCATCCTTGTAATTATTATTTGTAAGGGGAATATTGCACAGCAAATGGAATCTCTGTACACTTTCACTATATTTTTTGCAGCAGACAAATGACCCAGAGCATATATATTTTTTCCTTTATGGCTCCCCTTATTCTGTTAAGTTTCTTTGAAACAGGATGCCTAGTACTGCCGATGCTGGAATTACTATTAGCCAGTATCAGCACCGGTGATAAACCCTAGCTAGTGTTTTGGTTAGAGGTCACTTGTAATTAGTAGTCATTGTCCTTTGAATGTAACAATAGAAGAATAAAACTTTATCGAGACAGATTAGCCTGGCCATCGAAATTACAGCACTTTAGCATTCAGGAGAGAGGATTACATGACATACTATCTCCCGGACTGATAACAGCAGATAGCTAAGGATTCAAATGCAAGATGCAGAAAGTCTGTAAAAGAATAAAGGGAGAGAAAGGAGGATTAACTGTCCAAATGTTATGTGATATGCTATACTGACACTTCTACACTCCTTTTTTGGTGAGTTCAGCCTCGTCTTGTACCCACTGAAGACAACATGGGGCACTACTACCAGTTCCCATGAGAGCAGCTTCCAAACCAGAGATGCTACCCAGTTCCTCTACACATGTCCCCACCTTCTGCGGATATTTGGCATGTGTGTGCGCGCTTCTTAGTCTTGGCCAAGTGTGTTAATAAAATACTAATACTCAACTTCTTCACAAAGTTGTGCAGTTGACAGCTTTGTGCGTATTCATTTCATTCGTTGCGCTTAAATAAAAGCTTCTATCTCCAACTCCTATCAATTTACAAATCCTGATTATCATAAGGATTCATGATAAAATACACTTGATCCATATTCCAGTCATTTTTGCAGAATTACTGTTTATCAGCTTATGTGCGAGTTAACAAAGTGAAGAAGAAAATGTTTTTAACTCCATCACAAAGGACAGACGAGAATGGGAACTACTGCCAAACTCTGTAAATACAATACAAGGTACCCTTCCTGATACAGCTCACTTTAAATATATTTTTGGGTATGTTTATTTTAGCTACTATGTCAAATTAACTCAATATTAAAAAAAAAAATAAACAAACCACAAACATCCCCAGCCTCTGCTTTAAAATCTAACAGGAAGCAAACATGAACCAGCCAGACACTGGTACTTATCAAATCTGAAAGAAGGGAGTTGTCTGGCTGGATTAAAACGGATGAGGTTTGCTCGAGTGATGACATTTGTCGTACCATTGCTGAGGGAAAGAATTTTGCAGCGCCTATACTCCCGAAGGTGAGAAGATTACTCCCACCGCACAAATACATGCATGTACAAAGATGCACATTTCCACACATCGGAGATACAAAGTACTGAAACTTGCGTTATCTGCAGCGTCCTTCCCAAACCGCCGCAAACTTGAATACATTCCTGAGCCGCGCGCATGATTTCCCACTTCTGCCAAGGGAGAGCTCATTCACTGAAAAGCTGACCATCCCAGGCTGAAAATTTTTTTCACTAATTTATAAAACTCAAGCAATTAACAGCGTGTGCGCGTGTGTGTGTGCGCACACGCACGTGTCCATGTGTGTGTCATTTATTTTTATTCCCACTAATACCTCTTTTAAAGCAGACCTGGCTTGCATCAAATAAATTTACCCATAAAATCAAAGTAGGAAAAACACAAAGTTACCGCACAATATCCGAATTGTTACAAATGAGCTGAACTTTGAATTCCCTCCACTTAGAGCTGCCTGGGCATGGAGATAGAATTACAATAATTCATAATTTGCCATATCGAGGGCTATTGTTTTTGGAAATGTTGGGTACTTGCTAACAAGTAATGTTTTGACTTCAGAGCCAGAAAAAAGAGAGTCCCCGTTTCTAGCTGGAATACAAACCCAAATCCCAGCAATTCTGCTCCGTTTTGCTTGGGAGCGTGTCCAGGAGCGGGATTTCTTGAACAGAAAATAACCTCTGAAAGGAAAAGTATTTCCAAACGTGTCATGTGGGTTTTTGTTGGGTTGTTGGTTTTTTTTTTTTCCCCTCCTACTTAAACGAGAAGGAAAGAAATCCTAACAGCGGGAAGACTTGTCAGCGTTTAGCCATCCATAAAAATGTTTTTTCCCCGCGCTCCTCCTTTCGCTCGCAGTCCTGGCGTCGATTTGTCTCATCTCGCTGCTGCCCCAGCCCCAGCCCCCGCCCGCCCGCACACCGCCCCAGCGCAGCGGGGCCGGGGCGGGCAGCCGCCGGNTGCACTCAACAGGCTGCTTACGGCTGCCCTGTGGGGACCACGCTTGTTTTCCTTGGCACCTCCACAGCTCCCCGAGCTCTGTGCTCCCTGGCTCCGCGGGGCTGCAGTGCGGTGCCCCAAACCACTGGCCTCAGCCCCACGTGCCCCAGAGCCATCAACCCGAGCCTCTGCATCAGCCTCCCAGTGACCGGTGCCGTCTGCCCATGGCAGCGGGTCCCCTCCCACCCCACTGCACCTCGGCCGGGTCCCTGCCCATCTCTGGAGGGATCCCACCTGCCTCCTGCAGCCCTGGGATTCTTGGTTTCCCAAAGCACCACACGCACGCACGCACGCACACACACACAGGCGCACACACACACACGCGCACACACACACACATACAGGCACACACACACTCTGCACCGCTCAGCGCCCACACACGCAGTTCACCCCACCACACGGTGCCCCCCTCCCCGAGCTCACCCCCACCACCACAGACGTTGAGTTCACCCCCTCGGGCAGACGGAGGCGGTCACCCCCTTCACGGAGTTCACCCCACGGCACAGCGGCACACTCACCCACACAGGACCCACCCTTCACACCCCTGTCTCGCACGCCGCTCACCGCCCCCGTTACACACGCACACACGCTCACACTCTCCCCCAGCCCGGCGTCCCGCGGGAGGGCAGCTGCCTCAGGCGCCGCCATTTCTCCGCCCCGCGGCTCCCCGCTGAGGGAGCTCCCCGATCCCTGCCCGGCCCGGCGCGGCCCCTGGCCCAACGCGAGCCCGGGGGCAGAAGCCGGGCCTGGGGCTGTGTGGGGTCGGTGAAGCTTTTGTACGTGACCGCCGGGGCTGCCCCGGGGCAGAGCCTGCTGCCTCCACAGCCAGCCCTTCGCCTATGGCCCCTCACACAAGCCTCCGAGCACCCGAGGATAGCCACAGTGGCCAAGTGGGATGCGGGGCAACTTCACCTCCATCCTGCACCACTGCGGGTGATGCTGACCTGGCTTTTGGACACGGGACAAACTCCGGCTGTGGGGAAAGACTGGGAAGATGACCCTCTGGGGCGGCTGGACAACAACAGAGGGATTTGGGGGCCAGGCTGCACCTTCCTACACCAGGCTGTGTGGAGGCCAGTGGATCTCCCCAGGTGTGCCCTTGGCTTTTCCACCTGGACCCCACACTGGGGCTATCACCTGTGTGGGGTGTCCTACAGAAATACCCTTCATCCGGTATTCACACCAGTGTTTGGGGCCACGGCAGCCAGCTGCTGGGCTCCCACTGACTGCACAGTCAGCGTCTTGAATTTGGTGTCCTGAAAATATTCCTGGAGATTTTGTGAGACGGGCTCATAGAACCTCCATTTCACTTTTAACTGCAATGCAAAAAAGAAAAAAAAATTAATTTGTAAATAGGATTAGTAATACTTGCACAGGATTTTTGAATGGTCCCATCAGCTCATGGGACTGGTCAGAGAACAGCAAATTGCAGCCGTTACTGGTGAGCAGATGTATTTTCTGCTCTAGGTATTACCTATTAAACCCTCATATTACCTATGAGTAGCCATTTCTAGCTACATGGCACATTGTATTAGCTGTAATAGGGAGAGGCTGAAAGAGAAATATCAGGGAAGTCAAGTGGCTTCAAGGACATTAGAAATAAAAGGTACTCATGAAACTGGGGCTCTAGGCGGTGGTAGGAATCGGTACCAGCTGAACCTGACCCTGGTTGCACTGAGGGGTTCCAGTTAAATTGCACTGAGCCTTTTGAGGTCAATCAATAAATATGATTAAAGATACCATCCTGCTGACATTTTCACCAAAATTTTTTACATTGTAAAACATGACAGAAAAGCTAATGTGGTTTGAGTAGACATCAGAAAGCCACAATGGAATTACAGCTCCACAGCGCAAATTTATCAAGGCATGTGTGTGTGAGGGTTGTGGTGGAACAGGGAGATACAATGTAACACCCCAAATACCTCTGTTTCCCACTGTGGCCCAAAACGTCTTAAAATACCAGCAACTTCCCCACTGCTCTCTTCTCCTGCAGGAGTCTTCTCGACAGATGAGTGGCAGAAGAGATGCTGTTATTTATAAATCACTGTAAACATTTATAAAGTGCCAATCACACATTCTAACTCAGTGTGACTTGAGATTTTATATCCATAATGCTGTTTATTTTTAACTTATGCACTTAAGACATCACACTGCAAATGTGTACAGTTAGGGTGGCTCAGCTGAGGTGTGGTGTGTAACTTACTGAGGCATGGCTCTTGATCATGAACCTGAGGGCTCTCATCCCTGAGTTCTGCTGGGTCTCACTGCACCTCTTCCAGGTGTTGAAACCTCCAGTTTCTCATGCCTCTGCTCACAGCTGCTGCTGCTGGCAAAGAGGTGGCGGGACAAGGTGGGTCTATACTCCCGCCTCTCTGGTGCACAGCCTGCTGTGCCAGCTCTAGCCCATCTTCATTGGTGGGGTGAATTAAAATGCCAATTCTGCTACTGGAGCAATCCCAGCTGGTGGGGGATAGCGGCAGAGCCACTGCCTAGATTTATCAGTCATTTCCTAAATCTTTACTTTGATAGTAGCTTCAAGTTAAATAGGCATAAACTATTTGTGAAATGACTGAATTGCATTCATATTTGTGTGGTGCCAATTTTAACTGCACCATTTTGAAAAAGTATAGCTAAAAGAGATCACATGGGTATGTATACTACCAGAGTTTGATATACTACAGATTATACAGCAGGGAGTGCTTTTTTTGCATACGGTTCATTTCAGATCATGTGGCATGTGCGTGTAGCTGTTTTATTACAACGGCTGAATATATGCTGGTGTTACCTGTGATCTGCTAAACCTATTGAACTATGCATTTTCTCAGGAGCAGGACTCATATATCCCACCTCTCCTTTCCCCTCTCTTCACACACACTTTCAGAACCATCCCTGAGTCCAAATCCTCGTCCGTGTGGCTTTCAAAGCCTGTGTCCTGGTTGCAAGGCTCCTCTCTCCCCTCCTCCTGCTGGCATGACTCATCACCTGTCACTCCTCTGCACCGCCTGGGCTCTGCTAATTCCATTTCTCATTTGCCATTATCCCTCTCCAGTGCCTCATTTCCCATCCTGCCCCTTGTAAGTGCAAACGCCCTCCCTCAGCCTGCACACAGTGTAACTTTCCTTCTCAAATCCCATCCCGTAAAACACAGACCCACCTTCTTTACGCATAAACCGAAACCTGATCTGAGAGTATTCTTTTTTTCGGTCTGTATTTTGTCTTTTAATGCTGGATAGCTCTGTAAAGAAAATCATCAATAAAAGGATATGTAGAAAATAGTAAAGGCTGGACGTAGCTGTAAAAGGGAAGGAAGGGTTCTCACTTCTTTTAGCGCTGAAACTGTGCAAAACACATAGAACAACATGAATTTTCCACTTGGAGGGAACCGCAAGTTCCTAAGAGCTGTAAATATATTGACTCTGTGCATGTACTGCTCCAGGGCTCCAGTGAAGTACTGGCACTGTCCACCACTGAACAAGAAATAGCTGTTACAACAGCAGTGTCGTATGCTGCGTGATGGAGATACCTCAAATGGTTCCAAGCGTGCTGGCATGAGCACTAGAAGACTTCTAGCCACAGTATCATGGATTCACTGTGTGAGTTACATTTTCCTCATGGGCTTTCTCTAGGCAAAGACACAGCAGGCACTTGCCTCTGGCAGCAGATTCTTGGGAACAGGAACATAGCCGTGTTTCTGCTGCCCGCTTTGCCTGTGCCAGAGCCCTGGAAAGCAAGGGCTGTTCCTGTAATCGCAGGGTGGAGTCAGACGTGCAGGGCAGAGCTGCTGAGAAGAAGCTGACTACTCAAGCAGCAGCAACCACCATCTCGCTCCCTCAGTGGGTGCATGAACAATGAGCCCAAACCCTGCCAGGATGCCTAGCTCGACACCTTTTTTGCTCCTCTTCCCAGGGTAGAACTGGACCAGCCCCAACCCCTCGCCCTCGAGTTTGTCTAAGTTTGATGTTGCTTGTGCTGTCTAGAAGCTTGGAGCTTGCTCAGTTTACCCTGCTTCTTATTCACAGGCAGTTTGGGTATCTCAGTATCCTAACTAAGGTCTGAACAGTTTGGACACATCCGTGTCAGGTTTAACAATAAACACTTGAAACATCAGGGAGTCTTCTATCACACATCTTTTCCAGCACAAGCAGGATAAAAGGGAAATAAAACATTTGCTCCATACAAACACATTTCATGCTACTCCCATCAATTTCCTGCATGTTTGGGGCTTAAGATGCTAGTTCTCAGAAGAAAAACAGGTGGAAAAAGCAGCTGCAATCTTATGCAACATGTTGGTGAATGCAGCATTACAGAGACTGTGCTGGGCAGCTGGGTTCTCTGTTCCCTCACAGCAAAGGCATTAGAATTGCTCATCTCACTACTCTGTGCTTCAGACTCTAAAAGTGAAGCCATAAATTCAGAGAGGCAGAAGAAGGAGGTAGGCAGGCAGGTTTGGAGATGCCTGCCTAAAGGGAGAGAAGGAAAAAAGGGAATCAGCAGTAGAGTGGACATGTAAGAAGGAGCACCTGAGAAGACTGTAAAGCAATAGTTCAGAAATACTGGGAGACAGAGAGGTGAGCAGGCTGATTGGCTTCATGTACTGCCACCAGAATGTGGATTCTGTCCCTTTTGAGTCAGACAACCAGTAAGATCTAAAATTTATCATTTAGCTTCATGACACTTTTCATCCAGAGTTGAAAGACGTGTCAAGAAGTGAATGAGCACACTGTGATACAGACAAATGAACTTAAAACATTCTTGGTAACTTTCAATTACCAACCAAAAAAGACTCAGGAAAACATTTGAACTGGCCAGGTTACTACAGTTTTTAGAATCGGAAAGGATAATTTTCTACCCAGCACTGTAATTGAGCTAAAGTTTTTTGTTATTGCGTGTATAGAATCATAGAATCATAAAATCATTTAGTTGGAAAAGATCTTTAAGATCATCGAGTCCAACCGTACCTGTCCACTACTATACCATGTCCCTAAGCGCCTCATCTACACATCTTTTAAATACCTCCAGGGATGGTGACTCGACCACTTCCCCTGGCAGCCTGTTCCAATACTTGACAAACCTTTCGGTGAAGAAATTTTTCCTAATATCCAATCTAAACCTCCCCTGGTGCAACTTGAGGCCATTTCCTCTTGTCCTATCACTTGCTACTTGGGAGAAGAGACCAACACCTGCCTCGCTACAACCTCCTTTCAGGTAGTTGTAGAGAGTGATAAGGTCTCCCCTCAGCCTCCTTTTCTCCAGGCTAAACAACCCCAGTTCCCTCAGCCACTCCTCATAAGACTTGTGCTCCAGACCCTTCACCAGCTTTGCTGCCCTTCTCAATGTAAGTACCTGCTGAAGCAGCCGCACAAGAATGAAGTCATATTACTTGTGATTAAAGATTTTGGGGGCAAATTCTACTCTGAGCTACAAGAACATAAATTTTAAGTAATTCCAGTGAATTTTGTCATCATCTTATTATACCAAAACTCCATAGTCTCCCTTGTTTTTTTTTTCCTTTTCTTTGATCCACATACAAAGACTTGTCTTTAATCCACCAAAGTTTTTAATGCATTGAGATCCAGCTACCTGTCTTGTTATTTGTGCTGGGTTTGTTCTCTGCAGCAGAGAATAAGACTCTGAGATGCTCAGAACAATATGACTGTTGGGATGTCTTTTTATTCCAAGAGATGTGGATTGACCCCAGACTAGCTCAGATTAGTTTGAAGTACAAGATCTTCCAGTTGACAGAATCTATGGCTTCCTCCTCAAAACTATGAGACCATGTGGAGGAAGAAAACAGAGACAACCTACTTTTGCACTTGTCCCTTTTGCATAACAATGTTGATGACTTAGTAAACCTTAGAAGGTAAACTCTAGAAGGATTCTGTTCCCATTCTTTTTAGCCAGCACTGGCTGAATTGTGTAATAAGAAATCACTTTCCTGCTGTTTGCTTGACCTGGCTGAAATATTTATGTCTCAGTCTCAGCTGGCATTGGTTCAAGAACCGCTGTAATCCTCTGCCTTCACTTCACCTTCTAAACTCCAAAATGTTGGGAAGAATCAGACGAACTGTCAGCCATTTCATCTGAGTCCACTCTTTATCTTACTAGCCTGAACAGTTTTCTTGTTGTTGAGGATTCGCTTGGATGAAAAGAAGCAGTATGGAAAAGAAACAGTATGGAAAGATTCGTAAACAGTAAGAAGGAACCACCGTCCTCTGACTTCACACATACCCAGAGGTCACAGGATTTCCCTGAACTTTGCCATCAAAGCCAATAACTGTGGGTGAGCTAGAGCAAATCTTCTGGAAAAAACATAGATTTTGAAATCTTTAGTGATGGAAAATCCATTACAAGCCTTGCTAACTTGTTCCGTGGTTAGGCTTATCCTTGCTGTAAAGAAAAATGGCTTTCTCTGCTCTGAATTTTTCTAGCTTCAGCTTCTAGCAATTTGATCTTGTATATTTATACATGAGGCTAAAAACTTATTATTACTACATGGCTGTCCCTTTACAGCCATGTAAAAGGTGCTTATGCTACCTTTTCCTTCACACACTTGAGAATGGCCCTTAAGCATCAGGTGATTAAATCATCTTAAGAGTTGCTGGGCTCTCCTTTGAGCCTTTTCCAAATTCTCAACATCTTTTTGAATTGTGGACATCAAGAACACAGAGTTCTCCAGCTCTACCAGACATCAGGGGACATACACGGAGCTCAGCCAACTTTGTTAGTCTTGTTTATTATGTCTATTTCAATCTATAGAGACATTAGCATTTTAATAATTTTGGCTCTTGCCGAGATGATGCCCCAAATCTCTTTAGATTCCAGGTCAGACTCCCCATCTTCTCATAACCTCTGCCTGCAAACGTTCTTCACTCCTGCGTGTCACCTTACTTTTGAGTGTGCAGAAACATGCACTGTTTTCTTGCACCAGGGTTACAAGCAAGTACTGGAATAACTTGCCTATGGATGGGGGGGAATCTCTCTCCCTGAAGAGCAGATTAGGCAAAAATCTGTCAGAACACCTGGTCCTTCCTTGGAAATGGGGAGGGATGGCGTGACCGTGACGTCCTCACCTGCCCTATTGACAATCTAACCACATCATCTCCTTGAGTTTTTTCTCTCCCCTTTTCAACAATGCTGTAATTTGTGTCATTGGCAAAGTTCTCAGTAACAACTTCATAGTTTCTTCTGCATCATTGTCAAAAACATAGTTACATACTGTAAAGTCAAGAAATGATCTCTTTGAGCCCTCATTAAAAACCCATCAAGTTGATAAAATTTTCCCCATTTATGGTGACATTTTCAGACCTAGGAACAAGTAATTTTTGAATCCGTTTAGAATAATACAAATTAAATACAGCTTACATTAATTTCCTAATTAAAATGTCAGGTAGCGTGAAGCTGAATACCTCTGAAAAGCCTGTAATATAAAACCCATTTCCTTTAGCAGCTAAACTTTTAATTCAGTTTTAATTTCACCAGATACTTTTGTTGACTGGTGGTACTTACATTGTCCTCCCTTAATTCTTTAGCAACTATAACCTGTGTAAACTGTTCCACTGTTTTACCTGGAATTGGTTTTAGCTCTGAAAGACCCCTAATTACACCACCTATTCCATGTATCTCTAAAAATGCTGGCATAATATTAACTGTCTTCCACTTTAATGTTCCTAGCCTTCCAAAATCTGTTGAAGCAGCATGCATTGGTCAGAGAGCTCCTCAGCACTCACATTTAAAACTCTTGAGAGCAAGATGTCAGGACCTGATGATTTCAAAATGTCAAAAGTTAGGATTTGCTTTTTAACATCATCTTCAGTTATCATTAAAACAGAAAATATGTTATTACCTTGCAGTAAAAGTAATGTATCATTTAACTTTTTTTTCCAGATACTTTTTGAAGTCTTCGCTTTATTATTCACAGTTCTATCATTTCCACCTAGTACTGATACAAATAATTGTTTGAATTACTTCAATTTCTGGGATGCTTAACTCCTTTCTTACATTAATTCCGCTAGCCATGGATTTCTCCTCCTTTTGTTTCCATTATTTTTTTTCCTAAAATCTCTATTTCTTTTTTGTCTCACGTATTTTATAGAATATATTTGCATTCATACCCCTTCTGAGTCCGTCTGTTCTCTGTTAACCAGAATAGACTCCATTCTCAGTTGGATTGTGGTTTTTAAAGCATCTCCTAGAACATTTTAAGAAGTTCCTATTTATTATTCCCTTTACTATTTATTTTCTTTCTTTTCAGCTGATTTAGCTTTTAACTGTTTTCAGCTTTGTGAGACTGGATTGTTGGTTTTTTTTTTTTTAAATTACCAAGAATGCGTATAGCTGTCTGAACTATCTTCTGGTCACACATCACAAATGCAATCAAGTCACGATACCTTGCACTTAAGCAATCTCTTTAATTTAGTAACAGATTTCTCTACCAGTCAAGACTGAGTCTAACACATATTCCTTTCATGTTAGATGCAGAATTCTGGGGGCTAGGGAAGCCATCCTTAGTGAGCAGAACTTTTCACAAGAAATTATTGACTTGACAGGATAACCTTCCTGAAAGTACATTTAAAAGTGAGTCCATAGAGAGATTCTTCACTTGACCGTGTTATCAATGAAGACGAGGTATGAAGAAGATCACCATGTTTTGGAAATATTAAGAGTGTGGTCATCTCAACATGCTAATTTCAGTTCTTGTGGGCCTTTTTCCATTTGAAACTCAGCTTAAACAGTTCCATCTACAGAAGTTTGGTGCAAAATAGAAACAAAATACTTTTGTCTTTATAATGTTAAGGGATGGGCATATGGAATCATTACCTTAGTTGCCTGTGAACTTTTTAATAGTTCTCACCATGTTTTACCTTCATAAACCAGCCATAGTGCAGCAGTGATCCCTAAAAAGCCTTTGCGTGTTGTGTTTATTTAGAAGGTATGGTTCTTTGGATCCTCACACACTTATGTGGTTTCTTCATATTCTTGCTGTAGAAAGGGGAAAATAACGGTCACAACAACAGTTAACATCTCTGTTTTTTTTTTTTCCCTTTTCTCATGCACTTACTACATCATTAACAAATGTCTCAAAACAGAGACTGTAAAGTTGTGTTTCACTTTCTGGGAAAGCCCATCTTGGAATGTCATTTGAAACTCTCTTCACTAAATGGTGTCCTTGGACTTCCCTCTCCAGATGAAAACATGAAAAGATGTTCACAATTAATGTTGATGGCAAACATCTTCTTAATAATGTTTTATTTTAAAACACTCCCATGGTTTAAACAAAGACAGTATATATGCCTTCCAGGGGCGAGGGGGGAAGACATCTTTATAAACTAGACTATTTAAAACTCAAAATATAATGAGAGGAAAAAAAACCTCAGTGATATTTGACAGACAAGAACATTGTACTGATAAGCACAGCTTATTTGTTCAGTGTTGGCATTAAAGCAGGATGCAGTGAGTAGAAGGGAAAATGCCATTTGTATTAGAAAACTCACTGTATTTTAATTAAAAACTTGATTTATATGGATCAGATTTATGTATATTTTCACTATCTGGCAGAAGTAGAAAGAGCCTCATAAACTTATAGTTGCTTCAAGCAATAGGGGTCAAGCAATGCATCATTTTACCATGTGTTTGCTTTAAAACAATTGGGGACCAACTGAATATTTTGCCTAGGGGTTCCAAGAAGAAAACCGTTGCGCTCCAATCCACTCCTTGCAAATATGTTAATAGCAGTTGTCTTGGAGATCATGAAATTATTACTACTCTGTAGAACCAGTAGCAATGGTCTATTTGGAGGTCTGTGCCTTTCAGAGGGAGATGCATTCGGTAATTTATGCCCTGATTTAAAGTTGACTGCATTTCATGGGAACTACCACCATTTTCAATAAGTTATAGATCAGGCAGTTATTGAGTAAGGACTGCAAGACTAAGCATGTGATAAATTCACTCCCCTGGGAATCACCTGGCACCAAATACCAGGCCTCACATTTAATCAAGTTGTCAGAGAAGCTGAGTTACATGAAAATCTGTTTTACTGAGTATCAGTTCAGTGACTATTTGTTAGACATCCAAAATGTACAAATCTTAAAGAATAATTTATATATACACAAATATTTTTAACCCACTCAATGCCTAAGACAAAGTACTTTGAGACAGCGCATTAGTCTTACAGCTTCTAGTCTTACCATAAAAAAAAAGAAATAGGGGGAGAGGAAGCTGTTTTCCTATGGAGGAAAATAGATCAACATGGTCCACTAAAACATACCTCTAGGTATATCACTTCGGACAAAAAAGTATTTATTCATTAAGTCATAAACCAGCTACTTTTCTAGAATCTTACCACATTTGCATTACAGGGTTGTACAGGTGTGCATATACTGTTGCCTTTTTATGACATCTCTTCATCCTTTTCCACCTTCCGGTCCATATTCCAGAAAAATTTCCTCATTCCTTCCACAGGGACATCTGCCCAACTGAGTGTAAAAATGAACCTTTTTTTTGTTGTTTTGTGGCTTCCGAAGTTTTACTTCCCTCCATCGCCAAGACTTAAAGGCACCATATTCTAGAAACTAACACATTTAGATTCAGTGAAACCCTATGTTACTGCACACTAATGTAATAATGAGAAATGTAATTAAAGTCACTACTATAATAACATCTTATCGGAATGCACAATGAAGATAAACTTGCTTATTCCAGAGACAGAGGGCTTATTGCATAGGAAGCAGTTTGTTCTGATGGATTCTTTGATCTACAACCAGTATCTTTGTTAACTGGAGGGGTGGGGAAGGGCTTGGTATATATTGCCACATTTTCCTTCAGCTGCCAAGGGAAGAATAATTAAAAATAAGGGGGGCTTCAGGATCAAAGAAATGGAAAAAGTTACGCTGCCTAGTGAACAGGCTAAGGGAAAAAGTTCTTAAAAAGATCTTTATTAGTAAATATTTAGAAGGCAGAGATGCTGAATAAACACCTCATTTAGCTACAGACTTCAGCAGAACAATTACTGTATGAAAAAAATCATAAGACTCAAAAGAAAAATAAAACTAGGCTGGTGGCAAGTATGTAAACTGTGTATAGAAATACCACAACTATGCACAAGGTATCAGGTTTTCTTCATAAAGGGCAAGAAATTACTCTGACTCATCCCTCCATATTTTGTACACAAATGAGACTGGATGGCAACTGAAAGCCTCAGAGACATTTCAGAAGGCAGTCCCTGGGAACGGGGGGGAGACAGTTTCAGCATACTGGCCCTTGGCACTGTGTATCTTAAACTGGGACATTCTACTAGCTCCAGTCTCTTCCAAAGGAGGCACTAACAAGCGCAGGGAAATAAAGAAGAAAAGGAGTGATTTCTTTTTTCTGCTTATGGCTTGCCAAAGCTAGAGCACAGCATTAATAGTTTATTCCAAGTACTTAAACACTCAGTGCATGGGTCCATGTTTGCAGAGTCCAAGTGGAAATGACTCAGCATGAAAAAAAGAAAAAAGAGCAGGCTGCCCTGTTGTAATTCACATAATTAAAATATTCTGCCTAAATGCATTACATCTCCCCACACACATCAAAGGCTTGTGTTTCCTCAAACTCTCCATTTACATTTAGGGAAGCCAGAGTTCTTAATAGAGAGAGAGAAAATGTGATGTGGCCCGGGCAGCTCTGCCCTGGTGTGGATAACAAATCCCAACACTGTGTAAAATGCCAGGTCCCAGGCAAAGATGCTTTATATTTAATATATACTGCAGCAGTGCCACAATTCAGTTACCCTTTGCTGTACTAAGGGCTGTGTGTCTAACTCAGTTTGCATGTAGCCTGTATTGACATGTGCCTGCAATAGGGCATCTAGGTCCTTTAGCTATCTAGACCACCACCAGCCCAGCTGTATAGGAAAACTAGGTTGCAGGTGTTAAGGAATTGGCACAGGAATTTATGTCCTAGCTGGCAGGTTTTAAAGGCTTCCTGGGGGTGAGTGATTTTTGGTTTACTTGGTTTTTGAAGGTTGTGTGGGGAAGTCCTGGGAAATGGAGTGCTGCCTAGGAGGATGGCACTTCTGATGTGAATGGGTCAAAGGCCTGCTCTGCCACTGCTGGTATTGGGATGAGGCTACCCTCTTCTCCTGCAGGGTTAGATAAAATTGATGAAGACTTTCTTCACAAGCATGTGTGAAGTATTTGCTGTCTTGCCTAGCAGCTTCCAGCTGGTGGAGAACACAGGTTGAGAGGTTGCAGTTTAGGGAAACAAGGGCTCAGAGATCCTGATGTGGGAAGAGCAGCAGCAGCAGCTGTAGGTTTTGGTCCAGTAATGAGTTACAGTCATTGCAGAGGTCCACTGAAAACAATGAGGAGCCAGCAGCAATTCTTGTCTGGGCTGCTTGCACTACAACTAACAGGCAGTGAGATGGCTGCAGCCTTGTGGGGCTTTGCTGGGAAGAGAGATAGATAGGGAAGATGAGGGGCAGGCACTTAGTGCTTGCTGTATCCTCTTGTATCAGGTTCAGGAGGCCAACTGATGTGAGCAAGAAGAATGATCAAAAGCCTTAGAAGAAAAGTTGGACGCTACTTTCCCCTTTATAGCCCGGTTAGCTGGGCGTCGACTGGGGTGGCACCAGGTCAGGGATGCTAAGAACATGAAAAGAGTGAGGGTAGGGGCCAGGGTGTGCTGGTGATACCCCGCATCTCTAGATGTCAGGTCAGATCTTTGCCTTGGCTTAGGGGGCTGTGTTCTGGCTGACTATGTGATGGACAGTGTCAGGAGTCATCTGGCTGGGGCAGCCACTCCATGAGCTGGAGTCTGTCACCTGGCCCATACTCCCCTTGGCTGAAACAACTTCTCCCTTCAGGTTTCTTTAATGTTATTTGGTACTTCCAGTGGGCTGGTGCCATTTACTGGGGTATTGTACTGTGTATCTTGGGAAGACAAGACTTACGACTGACTACTATAAACAACTACTGCACAGTGGTTCTTCAGGGGATGAAGAAATGAGACCATGGACCGAGCATATTTTGGAAAATTTCCTTGCTTGGCTCGTTTTCTTTTCCCATGATACTCCCAATCTAGTCTTCTCTAGCAGAAGTAACTGATCATTCTGTTGCTTTTAGTCTTATGCTACAAAACAATGGTTTCCCAATTAATTATGCCTTAATGAATGAAGATTTTGGGAATGGATCTCATTTCCACAACATGGCTGTATAATCCCCTTCTGGTACAGTTTTGATGGCAGTTGTAACAGTTATCCCTGCCTGCCTTAGCCCCTCAGCTGAAAGTTGTTGAGCACAAGAGTAGGTGCTTGGCACAGCAGGGTGATTCTCACAGAGTAAAGTAGGTGGCTGGGCTCTTCATAATGGACAAGACTGGGTGCTCCCACAGTGGGGTCAGTGCAGTGTGTGTGCAGCTCCATGATGGTCTTCAGCTGGTCAAGGCAGGGCTGCTATCAGTAGGGACTGTCCTACCTTCCCGGGCTGTGCCTTCTTGTCCCTTCCCTTGCACAGGCATTTATAATTGGGTCTCCATGTGGAAAGTTTGACAGGTAAAAGGTCCAGCTGGAAATGAAGCACGCTTCAAATGCGTTAGCATTCAGCTGGACAACATGCTGATGTAGATGTGGTTGTGCAGTAGTGACATGAAGGAAGAGATGAGGATGACAAACAAGAAGATCAAGACCACACCTTACAGCAGTAGGGGAACCTTATGTAGGCTTAGTGACATGGCTATCTCTCGATGGTGTGGGGGCTCCATATGCCTGTGTATACCAATTTCTGGTTTTGTTTTTATGTGTGTGGGAGCAAAGCAATCTGGAATCAGCTGCTAGAAAACACATGATATATTTGAAATGTGTGCTTCAAGAGGCACTTTACTCAGGGCTTCACAAGAGACTTGCCCCTCTTTGTAGGAGAATGAGCACCAGATCATCTTCTGAGGAAGGTAGGAAGTAGAGACTATGCTACCACAGCAACATAATGGTTACAGCAAGATGGAGCAGAAGGGTTCTCGGTCCTCCTTAGCTTAAAGGAATTTAATCCATGGTACCTCCTTTCTGAAATAGCCACCAGTCTAGCACGGAGTCACTGAACTCTTGCGGATATTGGACTGCTGTTCAGCGAAGAGTGCAGAACTCTTGAGGACACAGGCTAAGTGGAGAGGTACACAGCCCCCTTTTTTACAGAGGAATGTGTCTGAGAATGGGAAGTCTTGGTTCTTGTCCACGTGCTGCAAACTGCTTCACAACACTTGCCTGACAAGCCATTGAATAAAATGCCTCCGCAGCACTGTACACAAGACTGAGGACTCCTTTCCCAAGGGGATATTTAAACTTTTCATTGGACAAGATTTAAACTTTTCATTGGACATATTTTGTCAGCAATGATTTTATTACTCAGTGGCTATTAATCATGTGCCTTACTGTGGCATTCATATTTCAAGTCATTAGCCTTTTATTTTCTGGCAAAAATGCAGTAGATCTGTAAGAGTGACTGTTCCCTGCTGTTGAGAAAGCCATGGCATCGTAAAACTTGAGAAGCCTTGCACTGATGTAATCAATCTACTAAATGACATCTATATTTGAAATACTGTGTGCATGTATAATGCCTCACAATAGAAAACAAAATACTGGTAACACTACCATGTCGTGGCTCTGTTCTGGCATTTGCTGAGTTTCCTGTGTGAAACAACTTCTATGCTGCAAACCCCGCTTCTGCATGAAGGTCTGTTCCCTCTGACTTAGTGGTGCTTATCAAACACAAATGCTGTGTTGCCACATAACATTCTGATGTCAGGTTTGCATCTTCATTTTTTTTAATTACATCATCTGTTTGATATGAAAGATAATGTTTGCCACTGACTTTACATCCAGTAAATGTTTCCTATAAGCTTTTTTGCTGTGTTAAGCAAAGCCCTGGGAAATGTCAGCCAATTTATTTTGAAGTTCTTTAGTGTCTTACTGTCTACAAAGGCAACAGCCATCTTAGGTGCATTGCTCACTTTGATCTGTCCTCTTCTTCGAGAATGAAGAATTAATCTATACAGGACACAGTCCTATCTAGAAGGAGTGTATGGGATTCAACTGTGAGGGAGTATAAATGCAGATTAAATTAAGGGCAAAATGTTGGCAAGTCTGCAGAAGAAACATGGAAAGAATGAACCTTTTGCAGAGCTAGGAATGTGAGTTTCCTAAGAAGCTTTTAGGGTCCTTGTAAATTATTATCTAGGCACAGCTGAGAATAGCAGCCTACATGCTTGCTGACTTTTCCTAATTCTTAAATATCTGACTGAGTGTGGTAGCAGCTTTAGGAATGACCACTCTGCAAATGTTTTCCCCAAAAATCTTGCTTGATGGAAAAATAAAAGCTCTTGCACATTGCTCAAACTTGTGCAACTATATTATGCACTAGATTTGCACTTAGTAGTAAAGATGGTATTCTCCCCAAAGTAATCACTGTGGACAATAAAACTTCTTTAAAGCAGGGAATGTAATTGCTTGGTGTTGACTGCACACCTACAGAGCTATATGCATAATGCTTACATTAATAGAGAATATCTTAGGAGGAAAGGCGCTAAAACCCCAGGATTTTTAGTGCAGCCTGCAGGCAGGGTAACTGGGGTCCTAGTTAATCAACAAAATCACTTCATACCCCCCTGTGAATGTTTGCTGTTCACCGCGAGGAGCTCCTATTCTAACATATTAAAATCTTTTGCCCTACCACTGGAAGATTCAGTGGGGGTTTTTTGAGGGTAAATAAATTATCATGCCCATCTTCCAGATTAGGGCTAGACTGATGTACTCTATAATCTTGAGCAAATCAGAAGTAGCCAGGAATAGAAAGAATCCTTCATTATTTTACAACCCAGAGAAATCAGTACATGTAAAATTAGATTCCCTTAAACATGCAGGTCTGTTCAAGCCACTCCTGAAATTCCTTCGTGATGGGGGAGGGTGCACACAGCAAGATCAACCTTCCCTTGTTACTTTCTCTGAAATTTTTTCAGTATCAGAGGCAGAGCTTCCATGGTTTCAGGGAATGAAGTGGGCCTTGCACTGGATTTTCCTTCCTTCAGTCTTCCCGGTGTAAGATGCGACCACATTCTTCCTCCTTTGAATGATTGTTCAGGTGTAATTAATTTCTAGGTTACCTGAGCAGTGACCCCGTATTTGGGATTTTACCATGATCCTCTTCTATCGTCTGGAGAAGGCAATGTCCAGGATATGAAGTTAGCTCTTCCTTGGTTAGCATGAGGCTTAGGAAGGCACTGGCAAGTATGTGAAAGACAAACATCGTACATGTAGACAAAATGGTGAGTAACATCTCCACTCTGCAGTATTTCTGTAGCGTCTGACGAATCACAGCATTCTTTATTCCTTGTTTACCACTTAAAGATGAATGGCTCTAGTAAGTTGTCTAGCTGTATTTATTGGTTTTGGTAAACAGTCTTTCCCAATAATTAATTCATTTGATAAGTGAACTGAAAAGGTCCAGATTTTTTTTTGCCATGGGATCACTTGCACTATATGCAGGTATGGGTGTGGGTGTAAGAATTTCAGAGGTATCATGGAAGTTGAGGCAATGCATGAAAACATAAGTAGTGCACACAGAAGTTGCTTAAATCTAATATATTCTTGTGCAGTCAAACATTCTTTTTTTCCAGCTTTCTAGCAAATACTGGAATGAAATTGCTTGCTGTCTCCTTTATGAGAATAATTGTTCCTTTTTGTAGTCCCATTGCAGTACTCCTGCAGAAAACTGGTTATTTTTCTTCTGTTCCTCTTCATATGAAGCATTTTATTGAGAAAATAAATTGTCAAGAATAGGAAAATTAGACATAATATCAGAAAAGATTTTTGTGAGACCAGAATTTTGTTGTTTGATTAAAAAACAGTAAAGGCTGTTCTAACCTCATCTGTGCTTAAGCTCTCATTATCACGAAACCTTCTACCAGGCAGAACCTAGCCAGACTTGTAAAACTACCAAAGGAAGAGCTGACACAGTTGATTACCATTTCCAAAACTTACGACTTGGCTTTAAGACTGGAAGATGGCCATGGATACGGTTTTGTTTTTTTGTTTTTTGGCAACAAGATATGAAAGTTATCAGCAGTTCTGTTGTTGAGACCTTAAATAGCATCAGACCTAGTCAGCCAAAAAGAGTTAGAAATTCCTTGTGGTTTTGACCTAGTTCCTAGTTTGACAGCAGATGATTGAGAGCATGCAGCGCGGTAGTTTAAGACAGCCTGTGCAACTGAGGTTGTACTGTGGCTACAGGATGAAGCCTGTCCTTGACATAATTAGCTAAACCTTTCTCTACTCCACAAAGATAGGAAGATAAAGATTTGTCCCACATGTGGAAGGCTGCTTTCCAGAGACCATGCAAAGTGAATTTGCCAAAACTGTTTGCAGAACTCAATGATTCTTCATCATCCTGTGGTTCAAACGGCTCTTCTGATCTCCAGTCCAAAAGCTGACACAGTATTTCCCTTTGTTTTGTAACGGGATCTTTATACAGCTTCAGAATAACCCCAGATGACACATTAGAACATGGCAAAAAACAGATGGGAATTCCAGAGTTAATGTCACCTCATTCTTAAAGAATATTGTATAGAACATACCAGCGACAAAGGCTTGGATTCAGTCTAGATATTAAAGTTCGCTCTGCTAAAACAACAAACTGCTCAAAGTTCAAAGGAGGACAGTGATCTTGACAGCAGAACACGAAGACCCAAGGAAGGTAGAGCCTGACTGATGCAAAGGCATGTACCTGAGAGGGAGTTAAGGCCATGCAGGTAAGAAGGATCACCTGTGGCTAAGCCATTTTGGGAGTATGTTTGTCTGGTCTGCAGCTGTTCCTTGAATACTAAGCGTAAATGCAGAAGGAGACTGTGTGTATGAGTTACTTATATAATTTGCTGCTTGCATGGGAGCGCTGGGAAGTGTGGTAGAGTAAATGTAGACAAAGGATAACCACCCACAGCCTCTTAGAGAGCTTATGACTGAATTACTGCTCACTGATGGTAGGCTGTGTCCTTAGAAAAGGTATGAGAATTAGGAGGCCTTAATGCAACACCTGGGAGCTGCAGGAAGTCCAAAGAGGAGTACTCCCTGCTAGTGTGGCTTTCCTCAAAAGAAGTTGGAAGCATTTCCCCTGGGCCTGCTGAGCTGCTGTAATAATGCTTACTTTGCAGTTGCTAACATGCCCAGCTGACCCACACCCTGTGCTGCTGCAGCTTGCTAGCTGTCATTTGCCTCAAGTAAGTCAGATTATTTCTAATAACTGCTGTCATGCATTTACAGTGCATTGAAGACCTACTGCTAGCAGACTGCTGGTCTGAAATGGGCTAGACATTTTAACTTCTTTCTTTTAAAATGGGTGTCCTACATTCGTCAGGTATGGAGTGCTATTAACAGTGGATTACACATCCAGCAAGAGTTCATCTTTTTCTGCAGAAAGGGAGACATGGAGCACATTGCTTTAGCAAAAAAAGATCTACCCTTTGCACTAACGTGCATGTACTAAGGCTGTGTGTGCCTATGTGTGTATCATAAAATCACAGAATGGTTTGGGTTGGAAGGGACCTTAAAGATCATCTAGTTCCCACCCCCCTGCCATGGGCGGGGACACTTTCCACTAGACCAGGTTGCTCAAAGCCCCATCCAACCTGGCCTTGAACACTTCCAGGGATGGGACGTCCACAACTTCTCTGGGCAACCTGTTCCAGTGCCTCACTACCCTCATAGTGAAGAATTTCTTTCTTATATCTAATCTAAATCTACTCTCTTTCAGTTTAAAGCCATTATCCCTTGTCCTATCACTACATGCCCTTCTAAAACAGTCCCTCTCCGGCTTTCTTGTAGGCCCCCTTCAGGTACTGGAAGGCTGCTATAAGGTCTCAGAGACTTCTCTTCTCCAGGCTGAAGAACTCCAACTCTCTCAGCCTGTCTTTATAGCAGAGGTCCTCCGTCCCTCTGATCATCTTCATGGCCCTCCTCTGGACTCGCTCCAACAGGTCTATGTCCTTCTTATGTTGGGGGCCCCAGAGCTGAACGCAGTACTCCCAGTGGGGTCTCATGAGAGCAGAGTAGAGGGGGAGAACCACCTCCCTCGACCTGCTGGTCACGCTTCTTTTGATGCAGCCCAGGATGCAGTTGGCTTTCTGGGCTGCAAGCACACGTTGCCGGGTCATCTTGAGCTTCTCATCAACCAAATCTGGCAGGTAGATGGACATCTTACAGACTGCTTCACTGTTACCTGCAAAAGTGTTCTGGTACTTGGAAGACTGCGCCAAGCAAGCGGGACTGGAAAAGTTTGTTGTTTTTTTTTTACACCAGGGAATTATCTAATTATGCAGTTAGGGCAGTTGAATAGATCTATGAACAGTATAAAGAAAAATGGATTAAAAAATATCCAGGAAAATGGAGGCTAGTTAGCTCTTTCTTTTCTGATGGATCTATTAAATGAAATCATATTCTAGCACACCCCTCTCAGCTATGATCTCACAACTATTACTTAAGCTTGGTCATATAAAAATACCATCTCTTTTTTCAGTAAGAAACAAAGGTTTGTCTGTAGCTTCTCCCCTGAGCCTAGATGACCCCTTGGGCTAGCGTGCTCGAGACTCCGTTATGTGCTGTTGGCTAACGCAATAGGCACGACATAGTAGCATCCAATCCTTAACCTCTGAATTCCTATTCCAAAGAGGTAGATAACTTATGGTTCAGCTGGCAGGGTGCAGCCTTCAACAATGCTGGAACACTACTTTAATTCATGTCCCTTGAGCTATAACAGACATGCTACTGCATCCCTAAGAAACATACACGGATCATAAATAAGGTTAGATGTTATTTTAAGTAATAAACACTGAGATACAGAAACTTCATTGCAGCCTTCTGTCTTTGCCTGTCTCTTCATTTGGACTATTTTTAGTTTGCAGTCAACATTATGACTGTGAACCCAAAAAACACTTGGACAATAGGTACATAAATAATTATGGAGAGGTCTCCAGAGCCTTAAACGTTAGCAGAGGATTCAAGTTAAATACTGGCTGGGACTGTTCAATGGCTTGGAGATGTTTCCGTGCTTATACATATTAATACAATTTCATTTTCCATGGTGAACAACTAACCTGGACACCTCTGCATCCGTGGTGATAGAAGGGTCTGCACAGAAGCTTTGAGAGTTGTAAACTGATTTATTACTGAACACAATTCCACAGAATGAACTGGAGCTGTCTTCTATGTTTGGCTGTTTACCCTTCAGAGTAGTGATCTCTGAGTACTTTATATAGATTAAAACTGATTAAAGCTGTGTTATTGCTCATTTTAGAGTTACCCTGCTTTGTGATAATGCTGCAGTGTCACTGAAGCCAGTTGGGGATATTGAGTTAACTGCTAGAGTTGTCACAGAAAATATACTGCGCATCAGCAGGACATGTCTGAGAGTAAAAAGATAGACATTTTACTGTCTTTTCCAATCCATATTTGAAACATGAGTAAAAAAATGGCTTGTAAGGAAAAAATGGTTTGTAAGGATAAAAGCTAAGTGTGTATCAGGGGATTTTGCATTGCTGCTGCTTTGGGTTGTGATAACAAACAGTAACAGTGAAGAAAACTGGTGTAAACTTCTGAACCTTTTTCAGTAACTTTTTTTGCATGTGTTTTTCAAAGGGAACTCTTTGATATTAAGTAGCCTATTGAAAAAGTCTCTTATGAAGTGTTAGTAAAGTGGTGCAGAAAAGTAAGTTTTTTATGCACAGATATAAAAATTTTTTTTTTAATTGAAATTTAAATTTATGAAAGCACTAGCTATGCAGGCATTGATGTTGGTAAGAATGTTGCAGAATTACCATGCAGATTTTCTCTGCTTGATTTTATTTCCTTCTCAAAATCTGTGAAACTGCTTTGTTTTTATGCGTCTTTGGAAGGCTGGGCCATGCAGGACAGTGAGTAACCTAGAAAACTTGTATCTACAGGAGTCACCCCAGCAAATGCAAGGGTAGGAAGAAATAGTAAAGGTTAAGATTCCACTGAAATACAAATGAGGAGACCTGTTGTATCTCTGCAAGTCTGTGAAGAGCGAGGACAAGTTAGGCAGAGCACTGGTTTGAATGACAGGCTTCGTGATCAGGGAAGCAGTCTACTTACCCTCAAAGAAACTTGGTTCTCTACACAGTCTGTGTAGTTAAGTAGGACTGCATCAAATGTGAATCCATCAGTCTTTCTCCTAGTAGGAATGACCAGGAAATGTTCCACCTGAGCCTCCCCTTCCGTGTTGTAGCACTCCATAAAATCAAGTGGGGGCTCTGGAATACATCAAGAGATGGAGCCAGGACTTTCTTGCTGGAGCTCAGTAATTAAAGGTCTCGTTTTGAGAGGGCAACAAGATCTCAGGTTTTGTCTAGGCTTAAAAAAGGAGGAATTTAAATACACATTTCCTACCTTAGAGAAGTGTCCTAGACATTCTTTAAGCTTGTGGTGAGTTCACAGCTGTCAAAAGGGGAAGTCCTCCTTTTGCTGCTGCTGCACCCCGTGCCTGTTGGACCACTCAGTGAGTCATTTTAAATCACTGCAATGGCAGAAAACTATCTCAGAAGAAAAAAAAGGAAAAAAACCCAAACAAGTGGAAGATGGCATCCTGCCATTCTAGTGAGCTGAACTGGTTTGAGACTCGAAACAGCCCCAGAATAGGTGTAGAGGGAGCAGGAATGCTCCTCTTTATAGCTTTGTGCAAATAAACCGGCAAAGCTGCTTCTAACATGGTACCTAGAAGAATCTTCCACTGATTCTGGGCTTGCTGTGCAACAGTTGAGGAGAGTAGTGCTCTCAAGAATTCTATCACCTGATATCCTAAGTAAATATAGTAAATATACAGTAAACAGACAGTAAATATCCCAAAGAGAAGGGCTGGAACCCAGGTCTTCCTCACCCTCAGGTAAGTGCCATGATAAATGAGGCAGTTATGTTTCACTATTGGGCTTTATGCACATCAGTGCACAGTGGAACAGCTTAAATAGAAAGCAATTAGAGAACACCCCATGGGACATACAGGTTTGATCTCCCTCCAGTGTGGGAACCTACTCTTGTCTCCCATTTCTTAGATATAGATTTGAATCGGCAGACTAGTAAGCAGGCTCCTGCTCTGCTAAGGGAAAGCTTAGACCTGTTTTCTGAGTCTTCTACTCCTTCCTACCCTAAGAAAAGTGTTCTGGGCTGTGCAATGAGCAGACAGAGATCTCCCCGCATGCTGAACAGGCTGATGCTAGACAACCCTGACTAAAGCCAGTCATGCAGGTAAAAGGTGCCTCATTCAGGATTCTGGATTCCAATAACCTTAAACGTAGGCACCCGGGAACCTGATGCTTAACTTCTGAAGTCACATATTGGCTCTGGTTCAAAACCTCTGTCACCTGATGTGATCTTCATGGGAAAATCAAGATACATGATTCCAAACTTCCCATTGGTTCAGATAGCTACACAGAAAAATAATGGTAATAAATTAAATAAACTTGGAAATAAACTAAACTAAGTAACTAGTAAGTATCTACAAATTTATGGATTTAACAAGAACAGCTAACTCTTCCTTTTAAGGTAAAAGCTTGGGGAAGATCAGGATGTATATAACTGTTAGGATATGTATTTCATACAAAGACAGGGCATCTCTGATCTCTGCCAGCTACAGACTTCTATTAGAAGAACTTTTAAAAGATCTGATTTCTGGCAATTCTAAGTGAGTTACATTTCCCATCACTCTGCCTCTGACATTTCTGTAAAACTTTTAGGTTAGTGTAAAATGTTTTAGTGTCAGAGACTGCTGTTTGTGTAATTAACACCGTAATTTGGGGTCTCTGCCATGTGGTCATCTCTTATTTAAATAATTCATAGCCATTGAATAGCTGCTTTTCAAAATACCTGATTATCCTTCACATTTGCTTAATAGTTTTCAGTGCATACTTGTCATTGTGCTTCCTTTTCTCTGCATTCAGTAAATATTTGGATTAAGTTAATGTTGACCTACATATTGATATAGGGCTCAAGACAAATCAACTTAAGACCTCTGACCCAAAACTGAAATTTGTTGGTGTTCAAAATCTTCGCTCTCCTGTGGCCTGACCTGAAGACATGTAAAAGCCACGGACTTTAAAATCTTTTCAAGTTTCTCAGGTATACTAAATGTCAGTAGGGACAGGCTCTTATGCACTTTAGTTTTGACAGTGAAAAGCCACTTTTTGCTAACGTTTTATTTGCTCCTTGTTGGGATCCATAAAGCAGGTGCACCTTTGCCTCAAGTGTGTGATGTTTACATGTACCTGCCCAACACACATTTAGAGGAATGCTGATAACTGACTGTGGGCAAAACCCTAAAACCAAGCATGAGTCTAACCTTCTCTTAGAGCATGTGCCTGGTGGAGTCCTGGTCTCCTGTGACAGCCTGTGTGTCTTGTATTTCATAATCTGCAAATACAAGGAGTTGAGTATGCTACCCAGAAGACTTCTGATCATGAGTGGCAGAAGGCAAAGACAACCATCCTTCTCAGCTGAAGTTAAGTCTCCTTTGCTGCCTCTGCTTCAGAGAAAGCTTGAAGCAGTTTGTTCAACAAATGCAGGTAACTCTTGATGAGACAATAAGGGAATTCATATCGCTGAAGTGGAAAGACATACCTCTAATTGTTGTGGCTTGAAAATGTGAGGGGCATGCAAGACGATTNTCAACTTGACAGAAGGGTAGAGGTCTACAAAATAATTAAGTTCTTATACATTTTGTAAAAATAGGCACCGAGGTAGAAGAGAGAGGGACCCGGTATCAACATCCTTGCTGAGGAAAGGCTGAGTGCAAATGCACATCTCCTTGGGCACCAGGGGTACGACACGGAAAACAAACCTGGTCTACATTGCAACCGCAAAAAAAAAGGTTTCAGCTGAAATTTGCACTCCTTAGGCACCAAAGTCAGCCCACGGACATGAGAGAAAAAAGCCAGCGTTCAGAGAATTACTTGCTATTTTCAATTTGAACTCAACAACTTCTGGTTATTGCATGGGAGCAAATCCTTCTTGGGACGTAGCTAAGTGTCACCTCCACATCGTGCTGGTGTAACAACTCCCTTTCTTTCATACACCTTCATCACAGCTGCCGCTGCTCAGGGAGCCCAGGATGCAAAATGTTACACAAGCTATTTTAAATGAAATTGGAGGGCATTTAAAAAGCCTTTGCTCTGTGTGCAGAAAGATTGCATTGTGTGTGTTTGAGTGTGGAAGGTAAGGAAATTCATATCGCTGAAGTGGAATTTGTTGTGGCTTGAAAACACGAGTGGCATGCAAGAGTATTATAAACCAATGATTTGAAAACAGAAATAGGAAACAGAAAGTTGTGAATACACATGGCTCTGTGACCACGAGGAAAGCAACGCTGCATACACAACTCAGCCCAGCCTCCACTGAAAGACCATGGAAAGGCATCTTTACTACACATTTTGAACTTTTGATCAAAAGATCAAGAACTTTTGATCACTTTTGATCTCATCAGACCCAAGATCATTCCACACAAAGAAAAACAGTTCTCAGAAAAGCAACCGATAATGCTTCAACCCCAGAACACACTATGGAAGACTTGGAACTCAAATTTTTTAACTCTGATCTGCTGAAAGATAGGGATAGTGCCATATCTGCATCACTGAACTGTCCAAATATCCCTTTGAAGTGATTTGCAGCAGGG